>OU426998.1:6406238-6428738 GCA_911387935.1 Dolichovespula saxonica | reverse complement strand
AGCATTATCGTACTAAAATATTGGATTTCCGAGAGAATTCGCGAGGTAATGATCGTAACTGTTTCGGTTAATAGGAATAATTAATAATTTCTAAACTGTGTTGGATGGAACATTTTGGAAAGGTTAGAGAGGTTGAAAAAGCAACACGAGATTTTAACGTTATCGTAAAATAAAAATATATACTTCTTATTATACGTGTTCGAAATGGGAGGAAACGTTTTGTACATGGCGTTTCGTTAAGAACGTGACGTATTGATATTTTTGATTGTGAAATGGTTAAATCGTTAAATCGTTCGATCGTTTTAGTAACAAACAAATAATTTACGAGGAGTAACATTTAATTATTTCATTTGACATATTTTCATCTACCTGTGTTCGCGATGAATATAAGAGAAATGTTAAAAATATTATTTCGAGCTTTTTTATTTTATTTTCTTTTTTATTTATTTATTCATTTATTCTCTTTTCTCTCAAATCAATTTCAACGAATATTTTCCAAACAAAATTTCGGAATCGGAGGTGAAATTATTCGATTTGTTTCCTTAAATGGAACGGTAAATTATAGCACGTAGAAACGTTTATCGGAAATACCAAAAAAAAAAAAAGATAAATCAAACGTCAGATCGTTTAGAGAGTATCACTAAGAATAAGATTAAGAAAAGAAAACAAAAAAAAAATAACAGAAACAGAATGAAACCGTCATCGCGTAGCCGTCGTAGTTATTCGAGGCCTTTATTACCGGCTTCTTTCTGCAAATTGTCTGGCACAAGCGTCACGCTACGATGAACGGACAAACACGTAGTAGACGCGTAAGAGGGAAGAACGATACAGGTTGTGCACGTGTGTCTCAGACGTATATACGTATACTAGTCCACATTATTATATATGGACACACCAAGTTGAACCCACATAGACAAAGAAGACAGTCGTATACCGGCACACCTGTCCGTAAAAGAAGAAGAGAAAGAAGAAGAAGAAGAAGAAGAAGAAGTTCGTTCTCGTTCGAGGAGACGGCGCACCCTCCACTTACGAGACGCCCTACGACAAGGAGGCGACCCTCTTCCTTTTCCTTTTCGAACTCGACCCACCTTTCTGTCAGTGCTCACGAACACCTTGTCGAGCGTACTTCAAGAACTCCTCCGTACCTCCCGTGTTATTTAATTCCAACCGAATCGATCGAAACTCCTAGGATCTTCGATTTCGAACGATAAAGGAGAGAGAGAGAGAGAGAGAGAGAGAGAGAGAGAGAGTGAGAGAGAGAGAGAGAGAGAGAGAGAGAGAGAGAGATGAATTTATTCCTTCGAAGAAATAGAAGAGGACGTTAGAGAAGAACATCCACTATACGACAACAGCAACTACAACAACACCAGCAACTACAACTACAGCAACGACACCAACAACAACAACGAGCACGAGGATTGTGTTTGATTCAAGGAAATATATTGCAGCAGTACCGATCGACAGAACGATTCGACAGACGACACTTTTCTAGCTAATGCAATCTAAGCATATAGTTCCCTTTCGAGAAAAAGGAAATTGCTCGATGGTTGGAACAGAAGGCGTCGTTACTGTCGACGGTTAAAGGGCGTTGCCGACCTAACAGTTCGTGAATGTTCTGAAATTACGTAAAAGGATTCTCTCTTTTTTTTTTTATGGGCTCGCTAAAAGAAAAAAGAAAAGAAAGGAAAAAAAAATAACGACTCGCTGAGAAGAGTTTTGCAGAAGTGTGAGCAAAACTTTGGATTGCTATTATTTATTTTCTATTTTTTCGTAATGATCAATATTATACCGTAAAGTATTATAGTATTATCGTGGCAATATACCTATTACGGGTCAATCGACGTCCATCGACGTGAGAAACGATGCATGGGCGTTTATAGAAATCTATAATGTAACAATGAACGCATTGTTCGACGGAACTATAACTTCGTACGACAAATCGAATCCTGTTTACGTAATTTTATGTATATACCTATCGTTCGCGGATTATAACGCGTTCGAAGGATAATTCGGAATTTTCGTGCAATTAAGAGTACGCGATTGAAGGAAAGAGAGGCAGGGGTGAGGGAGGGTGAATTAAAGAAAGAATTGGGATATAGTTCGAAAAGGAAAAAGTTCGAAAGATTTTCGAGAATGAAGTTCTTCAATTGTTCCCAATGCCTCGGCACGAACGAGGATCCCATTCCTTCCGGTTCGATAGAAATCACGAATCCTTTGGTTATAACGAAGCGGCCAATTCGACTAGTTTCCGAGGACTCGAAACGAAGAATATCCTTCGTGACGTCACGAACTCGGTTGCCTCCAATACTCCGATCACTGAGTGCCTCCTGGAAACGAAGGAAGCGTTCTCACGGAAGGACGAGACTGGAGAGCCGGAAATCGAAGAAACGGAATTCTATTAGGGAGTGCAAATCGAAGGAGGATCGAGGAAGCGAAGCTCTCTCGAAGGTTGTAGATGACGTCAGTACGACCAAGGAGATCTTAGAGAGATTGGATCGACTAGAAGAATCGAATCGAAGTTCAAGGAGGATTGAAGATAGGGATGAGGAACTCGAGCGTGAATATTACGAGCACTTTAAGTTCCTCATAGATCCGCCACCTTGCTTCAGAAATGTCGAGGCTAATCAAAATTTGAAAAACAAATTCAATAGCTTGGAATTGAAGAGAATAAATACCGTCGCCATTCCTGAAACGACGGACGCCACCGCCGCCTCGGCGGAGTCCATTGGGATTTCGAGGACACTGAATTTCAAGGATACGAATGAGTTAGGACGAAGGAGAACCGAAACGAATCGATTTTTCCGAGTGGAAACCCTTGGCTTGATCCTCCGCGAAAGCTTCGAGGTAACCGAAACGACGACGATGGAGGATTTGCTCGATCGAAATTCGTCGATCCTGAAGAGTCAGGATGACGGTGCTAAAAGAAAACGATCCTTCAAGAGGGAGAACAAAACTGTTCGTTTTAAGGACGAGGAAGAAACGTTGAGTAAAGTCGACAATTTCGAGAACGGCGTGAAAGAGAGACTAGACGATTTTCAACGAAATCCAACAAGACCCATCGAGCCCGAGGAAATTCTCCGAAGACTTTCGAGAGACATCGAGGAAAACGATTCGGGCACCGATTTACGCGACGAAGATCTGATCGAGAGTTTGGATCGGTTGCTAGATGTCACAAAATTTGACGGTAAATCGATATATCTTTGCGATATTGTAAAATTCGTTTTATTTTAGCTTATCAAAGTCAACTTATACGATCGACATTTTTTATCCCATTTATGTATATATATATATATATATAAATGGGATAGAAAATGCCAAAAAATGGCATAGAAAAGCCCAAAAGCTTAGAACTGATTGATGCAATTCGATTTAGAGGCTTCGTTCTATTCATCCGTTAAAACACTGGGTCATTTCCCTTATCGAGTAATGTGCGTTTAGCGACCCGATTTCCACGTACGTTCCCAACAATCGTCGATCGGCTTTTATCGAGAGCGATCGTATTGTCATCCGTTGAGTTGAATGTTAGTGCCAGAACAATGGCTATTGCTATCATGATATATTGGAATATGTACGAACCTGTTAAAAAAATGTACACTTATATATATATAAACAAAACGAAACAAAAATAGGATCAGACGAAAATTTTTATAACCGTATAAAAACTAGGAAAGTGCAAATTTTCAATTTTAACTTTAGAATATCTGACTGTGGGAATCTTTTTACCTGATAATCGCGTGCAACGTCGACAAGATATTCAAGTAATTAATCGGTGAAGTAGAGCGTAATCCGGGAAACGAATAATTTCAATCCTCGAAGCAATTTTTCAACGTACATTTATATTCCCTTGAAAATAACGAAAGAAAAGAACGTTAATAAAAAAAAAGAAAAAAGAGCGAAAGAAAGAGAGAGAGAGAAAGAGAGAGAGAGAGAGAGAGAGAGAGAGAGAGAGAGAGAGAAAGAAAGAAAAATCAAATATTGGTTCCATTAAAAGCTTATAAAATAAAAATATAATATATATACCGGCTATAAAATAACAAACAAATCATTACAATCGGAACTAGAGTGAAAGGCGACAATTAAAATACGTAATACGCGCATTTACTATAAAATAAAAAAGAACATCGATTTAAATCGATTGGAATGGAAACAAAACATAAAAATCGTTGTAATATGCGTACCGTCTATATAAAATAAAATCGCAAGCTCGTGGTATGAATTGAAATGAAGAGAGTAACGAAAGAAATGCAGAATACGTTTATCGTCGAAGAAAATAAACGTTTATCGAATTAAATCGATCGTAAGCTACGAAATAAAACTCTTGTGGGATATAAATGTCATTCGTAAGGTAACGAAAAAGCAACAACAACAAAAAAAAAAAAAAACAAGAAAGAAAAAAAAATAATAATAATAATGACAGTTAAAAAAGAAGAAAGGAGAGAAAAACTTGGATCTTAATACCCGAATGAAAAGTAACGAAGGTTAATAATACAAATATAACTTGTGTAATAGAAAAGAGAAATAAAAGTTTTACCTCGTTCTCGGAAAAACGAGATTTCGATTGGTACGGGACGATTGCAATTACGAATCGAAACGAATTTTATTGGATAACGTCGATGGTTGGGTGGTAGGTGGGTGGGTGGTGGTGCGGAGGAGGGTAGGCAAGAAGACGAGAACGGAAGCGTAATGGTCCGCGTCGACAGATAGAATCGATTTCGAAAGAGCCGAGGGGTTGAACAAGAGACGACGGGTCATGTTGGACACGGGTACTTTAGCGCGCGCCTACGATGGGTGCGGTGTCGTCATGGGCCGAAGGTGCCGAGCCCATCTTTCGTCCTTCGCCCTGTACCCTTCTCTCCGAACCCTTCGGCCTTTCGTTGACAGCCGGCAAACCCTGGCTATGCCGATTCCGTACCGTCTAACGATTAGCGTTCATCGCGTTACGTCAGCGACGAGCTCGACGTACGCTTGCTTCATTCTATTCGATTACGATTGCATAATTTCTCTTTTTAACTTTCTGTCTTGACTTTTTCTCTCTTTTATTTTCTTTACAATTATTTTCTTTATATATATATATATATATATATTCGTTACTACCCATGATTAGTTTTGTTTTGTTGTTATTTTCTTTTTTGCAAATTTACACAAATAATTTCGTTCGTATCACTAATTCTTGAAGTCGTCGTGAAATTTTCGATAACAAGCGAATCTGTCTTTTAGATTAATAAGAAAATATATTCCCGTCGAGAGGGAATGAGAGAGAGAAAGAGAGAGAAAGAGAGAGAGAGAGAGAGAGAGAGAGAGAGAGAGAGAGAGAGAGAGAGAGAGAGAGAGAGAGAGAAAGTACCGAGATCGCGTGTAATTTTGCGCAAGGGTATAATTTTCCTTACCTCTTACATATATTAGGTGAACGAACACGATGAAGTATGATTCGAGAGTATCCGTAAGTACCTCGATGGTCTCACGGGATCGAAATGATCCTACGTGTAGGTTCTCGTAATGAACTCGTCATTCTTTGTTACATATTCCATGTTATTCCATTCGGAGTTTCGAGCGAGACAGAGAGAGAGAGAGAGAGAGAGAGAGAGAGAGAGAGAGAGAGAAGGTAGACATCCAAAAAAGACTCTCCCATCTTGTCGAGATATTCACGTCGAATCGGCTTACCGACATGGAACGCGTCGTATTTCGTTTCTCCTACGCGCTTCTGTGTAATTTGAAGATGAATGGCTTTAATTAAGTTCCTTTGAGAAGGAAGGGATCGTCGCACGGCTCTTTCGTAGTCGCATGATACTACCTTGCTCGGGTTTCAAATTGGTGACGTCGTCGTCGTTGTTGTTTTGTTATCGATGAAAAATTCGATAAAAAAAAAAAAAAGAAGCATTTCTTTCTTCGTTCCTTTCCGATTCATTACTTTTGAGAAGGGTCTAGGAAGAAAAAAATTAATCCCTCTTGTTTTTTGTATCTTTTTTTTTCTCTCGAAGGATACAGACATACAAATATGTGTGTGTGTGTGTAATTAATCGTCGAGATATCAAATTTTTAACTAGTTATGCAGAATAACGAAAGTCGAATTTCCGTCAGAATTCGGCTGCTTCCGGAGACGATTACGTTCGTATTCCTGACGTAACACGACGAACATTGAAAATATGGGTTGGGTATTCTACAACATACATATACCTCTCCTGTCTGTCTCTCGGTATTGTTTATTCGGAAGGAAGTCCAACTCGGAAGTGGCACTATGCATGAATCCCGAGAGCGAGAAAGAGAAAGAGAGAGAGAGAGAGAGAGAGAGAGAGAGAGAGAGAGAGAGAGAGAGAGAGAGAGAGAGAGAGAGAGAGAGAGGATAGTGAGCGTGAGTGAGAAGGGGTGGAAGAGGAAGAGAGAGAGAGAGAGAGAGAGAGAGAGGAGAGGGCGAGAGTGGGGGCGTCTACGAAGCGTCGATGGGAGCTCTCCTCGAATGCGTTTCTATTTTATTTTCGAGTGTGCTTCTCGTGCGAGCTAGTTTTAAAGGAATTTTGTGGTATGAGGAACGAGAAATACGAGGAATATTAGTGCGGATAGTTTTATGGTCTGTGTGATTTTTTTCAAATTGTTAAAAAGATAAAGGAAGGAAGAAGAAAGTATCGGACAAAAATATATCTCTTCGTCGATTTTATTAAATTGAAAACATAAAGAAAATAAATCAAATGTACGTTTGTTAAAGGTAAATAGTTTCGTTGTTGCGTTATGAAACGAGACTTGGTTTAATACTTGTTCATTTTGAAAATGATAAAATTAGAAATTCCTATCGTAAAATATCGTATTTATCGAGCTGATTTATGAAACGAGTGTTTGTTATTATTGGAAGATATTTTATTAAAAGAACAAAAAAATATCTTTGTAATTCCACAGAAATTGGTATTAGAACGAAATCGCACGATATATTTATATATCGAAATATTCGAAGATCGAAACCAAATCGTGACGTTAAGCGTGCACGTGTTGAACCCACGTGGTTCTTATTTTTTGACATTTTAAAAGACGTAACCATGTACCATTGTGTAAGATTCGCTCAAATCTACGCAAATACAAATACAAATAACGTAATGTTTGCGTTTACGTATGACGTATATGGAAGGAGGGATCGAGCGTGCTTCATGGATGACATGAGTCCGTTCGCGTTCAGTGTATAATAGTGATTCACAGACCTCGGCGGTCACACCGCGAGTTCCGACTTATCCTCTATGATAATAAATTGAATCTAACGAACGCCTATATCTATTACCATTACGTGGAAAATTTATACGACGCGAACTGCCGTAATTTGAATTTTAACAACGACATTCTCCGTTCGACGAGCTCCGATAATAATATTTAATATTACTTATTGTTTACCGACTTTTATAGACATCCTCAGGTATTAATCTTTTAGAAATTCGAGTAATAACTTGGAAGTTTCGTTTTTTCTTTTAGTTTCTTTTTCTTTCTTTTTTTTTGTTATTTATTTATTTTATTTTTTCAGATGACACTAAAAACGATCAAAGCTACGTCAATCAGAACGGTGGCTTGAAGAGCTCGACGATCGATCAACGTGTAGACACTAAAAAAGGTAAGACTTTTTTAATATATCATACCATGTTGTTCTTCTTAGTTAACGTTAAATAAATTTGCATCGCTGGGCTGGGACACGCTTTCTGCATGGACGATAGAATCAATAGGAAAATTATTTATCTTATCGAAAATGGTATCGGCCATCGTTCATAGATTATCTTTTCTGTAGTTGGAGAAAATTATATTTTCTATTTCGTAACGCGTCACAGCAAAAAGGGTTAACCGTGATATGTACCGAAGTTTCAATAGAAATTTTCTTATTCGCGGAAAATACGAAACCTTTTATTTATTCGATTTCATTCGATTGCGATTAACAACATTTGTCTCGATAGAAACGCGATTATTCGGCATGTTTAATCATTATCATTATCATCATCATCATCATCATTATCAATCATTCTTGTCGTCGTTAAATAAAAATAATTATTTTTCTTAGAACCTTTGTTTATTTTATACGAACTCTTGGAAAGATCTTGATATAGTGATCTCTTTTTACGTAGCGAAAATTCGCTTAGATAGGACGTATCGAGTTCTTTTTTGTTCTTTTCTAATCGCACAGAATGCCTCCTTCTAGAAGACGAACGACGTGTCACGCGTTTAGGAAACGGCAACGATAGCTCAAGTAAATTATTCGAAATCGAAGGAAAACGTTTTTGCGACCGCATTTCGCAGGATATTGCGATTCCTCGGGCTACGTCACAGACGGCGAAGTTAACAAGATGCCTTCTCACGGCTCGCGCAATCGCAGAAACCGCAGAAATCGCAACAGAAAACGATCTCAACGTCCACCGACTCCCGATGGTTCGGCAAAACTCGAGGAAATCACGAACGATCGTGAAATCGTTGACGAGTCGAATACGAACGACTCCATTTCGAAGGAGAATGCCAATTCGAGAAACGAAAATATCGACGAAATATCAACGGCGAAGATCGAGGAGGATGACGATGGAACTGACAAGGCGAGAAATTTTATCAAGGTGAATAAATTCAAAATAAAGAAAGAAGAAATCGATACGAAAATACGAACGATCGAGATCAGTACGATCAGTAGTACGCCATTGGAAGCATCGATCGATCACATACCGGGTGTTGGAATTTTAGAAACTGGTAATATCGATAGAATGAACGGTGACAGTCCTTCGATAAGAGTCGACGAACCTTTGGATTTTATGGTACCATTATCCGATAGTGTCAATTCTAAGGTTAAGCTCCTTGAAGGGGATAGTTTTACAATTGAAATGGAAAAGACGAAGGAGAGTTTAGAAATGGAAGATTCAGGACCTATCATAACCGAATTGGAAACGGACGTTGAGAAGGATCGATTTGAACGATTGAACGACGATGGCGTTGGAAAAAGGTCGAGATTAAAGTTGAATAATACTCAAGAAGGTAAGATAGAAATGAAGGATAACGTGATGTCGAAGGAGATTGAAAGGAAATTGCGAAATTTTATTGAGGACTTGAAATTACCTAGCTCGCCGGAGAAAGAGGATCACAAAGTGGAGTACGAGAGGGCCGGTAACATGGCGAAGAAAAAGAAGGCAGAGAAACGGGCCATTTTGGAATCATATTATCAGTCTCAGGCGGCTAATAGATTTTTAGATATAATTCAAGAAGAAGGTGAGAAATTATCAGGCGACGAAGAACAGCATATCAGAGATTTCATTAACGAGAAGATTGGAAAATATCGAAGGGGTGAATGTAAACGTATTAATGAGGTGACAGAAGATGAAGAAAACGAGGTCGAATTTTTCGATAATAAACAATTTACCGGGGTAAATATAGTCGTGGTTAATGAGGGGACCGTTAAGGTAGAGGGCCTTATTAAAACTAATGAAAATTCCGGACCGGCGAATGAAAAAAAATCGATCGAAATACTTAATGATATTAAAAACGTTTCTATTGAAGATACGTCCGAGGAAATAGCAAAGGAGTTAATTGTGGATGAAGAGAATCAGATTTCTATTCCGGACAATGATGTTTCGATAGGTGCCAAAGAATTTGAGGGAGATCTTTCGTCCGAAAAGATACAGCTCGAAAATTCCGAGAGCAACGATCGAGTTAATAACGCGATTATTATATCCGATGAGAGACTTAATGTAAATCGCGAAGACGAGGAAGAAAAAGTTGTTGAAGAAACGTTGGACGTGGAAATTCCTGAAACTGGGATCGTTATCGAATCGAATAAACTGCAAGAAATTTTACAAGTGGATGATATAAAAAACGATGACTCTGAAAAGAAAAGTCATCGTTTAACGAGTGCGAAGGAAGATAAAAATATCGAGAGAAACGAATTGGAAGATAGGAACGAAGAGATCGATAAAGTAGAGAAGGATGAGGCCGGATATGAGGATAAAACTGAAGAAGATGTTAAAAGCGTCGTCGACGTATTCGAGATCACCGATACGAAAGAATTCGATTCTGACAGGAGCGAATCCAACGAGGAGGAGGATGATCGTGCTTTGGAATCGTCGGAAGAGCGTTTTGAAGCGTTAATGAAAAATGAAAATAGATCGTTGAACGAGACGCGTACGCCAGACGTGCCACCGAGGGTATCTTCTAACTTTTGCATTCAACGTGAATCCTCTACTTCCTTATCAGAAGGAAGTAATTCCCTTAACGCTCCAGTTCCTCCGGCTCGTTCCTCCAAGAGGGAAGTAAAGGAAATCGGGGAAATACCGGAGCGTCCGCCTCTTCCTCTCGATGTGCAACGTTTTCTTGATGCAACCACTAAGATATGCGAGTCAACGAACGAAGATATCCTCGTTAATTTCGAACGTATGAAGGGCTCAATAAATGAGAAAGAGGGTACGGTTCTATCCGTCAATGACAACGGTGATTCATTAAAGATTCCGACACGTGACTTGAACAAGATCTTTGCCGATGAACCAAGGTATGTCAATTTGTGCGCGTCTTCCAAGAGCGACGTCTTACGTAACGACGTCGAAAACGTCGAGCTTGGCAATGAAGAGCCTCCTGAAATAACCGGTGACAAGTTGTACGAACGGGCGCCAGGAAAAAGTATAGGTTTTATGGATGCTGCCACGACGACGACCCGTCCGAACGGTAGACCAGCACGAAGCACAGAGAAAATAACGATGGACGGTAACAAGGAAAACGGATCAAATGGGATCGATACGAGTGATGGTAGATCTGTTATGGATGAGTCTACGAGTTCGAGAAATATTCTCGACGATGGTACCTCGGAGATACGTGAGAGGAAGACGATCAGCGAGAAAACCGAGATAAAGATCGTCGAGGAACACCTGCGAGATTCGAGTATTTCTAAAAAATACACGAACGAGGAAAGCGCGGAGAGGTCAAGTTCAGAATCCAAAGGGGAGGAAAGTTTAATGGAATGTAAGAACTCCGCGCAAGTGGGGGACGGCGAATCGTCGTCTTTAGATTTGAAAGATGATAAAGAAGATTCGACGGAACTTTCGACCGATGGAAAACGGTTAGAAGAAATTGTAACGTCTCAGAACGAATTACAAGGTCAGGACTCGTCCAGTAGCGCTGCTTCCGTGAGTACGGTGAAATACGTTCCGATAGAATCGTCTCTCGGCGACGTTTGTTCGATAATCAGAGAGGAAGAGGAAAAGAATAAACGAGGAATAAGTTCGTCGAACCTGAAGTGCAAGCTGTCTTTGTTGAAATCCGAAGGAACGAACGGTTCGAAGAACGGCGATGATATCGAATCTCCTCAGCCAATACCTTATTCTCCGATAGAAGACCTTTATTACGTTCCTCTCAAAGACATGGAAACATTGACTTTTCATCCGGCTTCTTTAAAGGATCTAAGCTTAAGAAAGATCCTGACGATGCCGTTCGGCTTAGAGATAATTCGTCATTTAACGGCCTATAAGCTTAACATATTCAAAGGCTTGCAGAACATTCGATCGTGCGTTAACAATGTAGAAAGTATCGAGGCCGACGACCGTCATCGATTAAACAAGCATGGTGTGTCTGACGCTGCGAATGAATTAGCTTGGCTAACGTTACGACATCGCGATTCAAAGACACCTGATAGAAACGATAACGTTGTTTCAGACAAGATAGACTCGTCTGGAAGATATCAAGGGCCGGTTAATATATCAGATTTTTATGGTCAAGTTTTAAATTACGGAGAGATGAACGAGAAGGATCAAGTACCGTGGTTGGGTTTATCGACGTCGAGGGATCCACGATTGCTGGTATGTTTGTCGCCTTCTCAACAAAAGACGTCGATACAAACGAGTCCCGACAGATTACTCGATCTACATACGAAATTTTTAAATCGTCGTTATCATAACGAATACAACGAACCGCAACGTGTTTCACCGACGAATTATCGTATGATAATAAGGCAGGAGGATGATACTCAGGATAGACCTTTGGGACTTTTAAATATAATCAAACGCAACAACTCGTCCTCTTCTGAATCTAAGAATACGAGGGACGTTAAATCTAATGTCTTTGCTCCGTCTAATGTGGACGGTCAGGAGCGTCTAAAGGTCACACGTTTGTGCGATTGGATGAATTTAGCGAGATATGAATCGAACGATAACGACGAACGTCCGAGATTCGTTCGCACGAAAGAGTCCTCTTCTTCGTCTTCGTTACTCGGCGAACGGACGGCTAGCGACGATAAGACGACGACCGCCGGCACGATGACGATGACGCCTAGTGGTGGTAGTCGCGGTCAGTACGGTTTTGCTCCTAAAGACTCAAGAACGTGCGACGGATCGATCGTCCCGAAGACGAAGAATCGACATTCGCCGATGAACAAGAGTTCGATTACGTTGAACAGCGCAATTATCGATAAAAATGTTTCGCCGGAGGTCGATGGAAAAACGCCACCAACCCCGAAAAGATCAACTATCGAGCCTCGTTACAACGTTAATCCTGCATTGATCGATGACAGAGTCGAGGTGCCACCTAGAATGAAGAGACACGTTACCGTTGATAAATCTTGCATCGACACGACAAGTATTTTCGATCAAAATCCACCGAGGAACCATTTGGAGGCTAGAAAACGGCAGGACAATGCCGAGGCCTTGAAGAAGCTAACCGCTACGGAGATCGTTGCCAATATGAAGAGATTACAGAACGAGAACGATTTGATTGGACAATCGGATTCTGGTAAAAGAAAGTACTCCTTACCGGTGGAATATTTCGATCAGCAATTGAAGTACATAGAGATGTTGGAGAATCAATTGAAGAACGTGATATTAGCGGAGGAGGAGGAGAAAAAGGCTTTCGAAGATTTTCAATATCACGTCGGCCAGAAGTATCGCGAGGACATGAAAAATGTTAAGAGAGATGGCTCGACGAGAACACAAACGACGAAACCTGAAAACGACAATAGGGTTGAGAACGAGTCTTGGGAAGAAAAATCCCAGGACGTTACGGAGGATCGTTCGGAAAGTATTCAGAAAACAGGTAATCGTGACTTTTGTAAGAAAGTTCACGACGAAAATGGTGTACACGAGGAAGAAACTACCGAGAAGATCGAACGTAGCGAGCATCGAGTAATCACGCAAAGAGGAGGAGGAAGAGGAGGAGGAGGAGAAAAAGGAGAAGAAGAAGAAGAAAAAGAAGAAGAAGATCCTTTAAAGGAGAGGAGCAAACGTCCCGTTGGTAATTGCAACGATAAGAACGGTTTTTACGAGTGCAAAACTGAGAAAAAAGATTCGGGAAAAGTAATGAAAATCGATAATACGAATTCCAATGGCGCATTGAGCGGGGGCGAAGCTTTTCGGCAAAGAATGTACGACGAGTACGTTCACAAGGTTCTCGAAAGAGAAGAGAGAAAGCATCACAAGGTCGTGAAGATCAGTATACACGATGACATACGTAAATCCGAGTCGAAGATGAAAAACATGAGCGCTATGGAGAGGGAGTTCATCGAGAAGGCAAAAAACAGATTGAACAAGTTCGGTATCAAGCTTGACGAGAGCGAACCAGAGTCTGAGAACAGTGCTGAGAGGAGTCAGGAGGAGAACACCATTGAGGCTAGATGTTTGATCGATGGAAAGGAGATAGGAGATCGAAGAAAATTACCGAAACATCTTCGAGAGTTCTTGAAGATCTCGATGAAGGATATTGATCAGGATGGTGAGTTACACCGATAGAGAGAGAGAGAGAGAGAGAGAGAGAGAGAGAGAGAGAGAGAGAGAAAAGATTGATGTGTTGCTCGTCGTGTGTCAATTATCATTTCTCACGCCTTCTGAGTGTTCTCCAGATTACCATTGACCTTGGACCAAAGGGTTAGAGCCCTACTTTCTTTAACCTGCGGTTCGCAAAACGCCAACGATACTAGTTTGTGATGATCGCTAACGCACGTACCGGACGTCTTTTGAGTATTTGAATTACATTAGATGTTTCGTGTTTTATGTTTTCTTTGTTTCTTTATTATTCTTTATTTTCCTTTTTTTTTTTTTTTTTCTTTTTAATCTTATCTCTTCTTATTGGCCGTTACTAACGTTGATTGACACTAGAGGAATGATTCTAACGCCGCTGCTTTTTTTTTTTTTAGTTTTGGATTTTTTTTTCTTCTTTATTTTTGTAGCACGTTTAAAGTAACCGTAGAAAAGGAATGCGCAGAGTTGTGTTTGTTGCTGTTTAGCGGGAAGTCGATCGGAGTTCGTTTCGAAGGCGTGCAGAGTAAGTAGGATTTTTAAAGTACATACATACTTCTTATACTCTCTCATATTCGCTTTCTTTACGAGTACATTTGTGCCGTTTTAATCTTCTTTTTTTGGTTTATTTTTTTTTCTTTTTCTTTCGTTTCGTTTCGTTCCGTTTCATTTCGTTTCGTTAATTCTCTCTTTTCATCGCAAATTAGAAAAAGAAAAGAAAAAATGTTTGTTTCCCCAAACAGGCAACGATTGTACGCGACATCTCGTTATCTAACGAGTATTGAAATATTCTCATTCATTGAACCGAAGAATCCAGGGCACTGTGCGATAATGAATATAAAAATCGACTGGAACGTATTAAAAGGTTATCCGGCGGTTTCATGTTCGCGGTAATAAGCGATCAGATTGTGTATGTACGAGGCAATCTTTCACGTATTTATCGATCGGCGCCTTGTTTTAAGTCAGCGAGATCTCTCTCTTCGGTCTGAGGTGTTCTTCGATTTAAACGAATCGAACGATTTAACGGATAATAATTTATCGTGAAATAATGATACCTTTTTGCTGTGCCGACGTTACCGTTTCTCCTTTTCTTCTTCTTCTTCTTTTTCTTCTTCTCTTTTCGTTTTTCTTATGTTTTCGTCTTTTTAGCTTTCGCACAGAACCTAAAGCATATTAGCGTTGATGAAACGATCGAGAGAACACACATAACGTGTACCACTTACGTATCTCGATTATTTCTTTTCTTTTTATTATTCCTTTTTTCATTCTTCTTTTTCTTTATTTTTTTTTTTTCTTTAATTTCTCTTGCTCCGTACCTCACGTCCGCGAATATCTTTTGGTTTATTTTTCCTCGAATCGAAATCGTGAGGCTGCCTGCCGTCAGTGGGAGTTGGTATGAGGCTGCAATCGTTTGCTGATTCATACAGAGAATGAAGACCTAAATTTAGGCCCCTACGAGAAATAGGGCACTACTGAGGACGTCACGACTACGCATCCCCGGTAGTTTTTGACGACGGAACCACCGTCTTTATTTTCGGTTATTTCCGACAGCCTGCAACACGAACCACCAGCATGTTGCCGAATCTCACTGCTGCTGACCCAACCAACTCTTAAAGTTTATCGAAACTTAACACGCGAATCTTTTATCTTTTCTTCGAAATGTCATGATCTTTCCATATACAGATTATACACACACACACACACACATATATATATGGTATACCTATACATATTATCGATACTCTTTCGAGCGTTCCATTTACCAGAATTTGTTATTCTATAGAATAAACGGCCGAAACGCGCTGTTAACGTCGTTTTATGCGGTTCTTCTTCTAACAGACGTAAGATATACTCTCACGTTTCTAAAGCACGGCCTCTACCTAGGAAGCTTTTCAAGCTCATGAAATGGAACGGGATAAAAGTGGGCAAATGGTCGTTCTATTGAGAACCAAATGAATTCGCTCTTTAAAGGTGCTTATCTTGCCACTGAAATTTTCCCTCGTTAATCTTTCCGTATACGTGACGAAAGCTTTTCAACCCCGCTCCCCCTCCCGCTACACGCCGACCCTCCCCCCGCTCTCACCCTCTATCGTCCTTCGCTTATTTTCTATTCTATATCTACACTAGTCCAAAATATTCGACCGTTAGACGTCCACGCGAATTTAGATTTTCCTGACCTCAAAAGATGAACTCTTTCTCTCTCTCTCTCTCTCTCTCGCTCTCTCTTTCTGACTCTCACTCTGGTTTTCTTTTGGAATCTTTAAAGTCGTCGCGTGTCCCGCTCTAGTAAATCGAAAACTAATCGATTTTTCTCGTCTCTAGATCATACCAAATCGCTTTTCTTTTAATTGTTGTCGTTGTCGTTATTGTTATTTCTTTTCTCCTTTCTTTCTTCTTTTCTTTCTATCTTTCTCTCTCTCTCTCTCTCTCTCTTTCTTCTTTTTTTCTTTTTCTTGGACACTCATGCACGCTTTTTAGATAGAACACATGGCTATGGTATCGGTGGAAGGGGTAAATACAATGAAAACGATCTACTGCACGAGATCGACAGAGCTATGGTAATCGGCAAAGGATTTCTTCTTCGCCAAGGTGCGTTTCTTTTTTTTTTTTTTTTATTTTTGCATGACTCGTTCAGTCCACATTATTCGTCGTACAACTTTTTTCTTTTTTAAAATGTCACTCGATTTATTTTACAATAGAACGGGATATTACTTGTATCTATAGCTCATGCCGGTTTTTAATAACGTTGGATGGAAAATATCTTTTCATTTCTACGATGGCTCGTTTTCAAGACGAGAATTCGTAGAAAACGCGTAATCAGATCAGAACGGATGTATTTCCGGAAGGAGTTAGAAAATCCAATGCAATATTTTCCTCGACGTTACGGTGAAGTTGATTCTAGTAGCATCAAGAGTAAAAATCCGTAGAGGATTCAATCCACTAAGACGACCGAGATCCTCTCTCTAGAAAGGCTCGAGCTTTGCCCCCTCTTCTCTTCTCTCTCTCTCTCTCTCTCTTTCTCCCCCTTTTCCCCGCAACCCACCGTAAATTCTCTTATATTTTTCCGTTCTATCTCTATGAGAAAACATTTTCTTATCTTTCAGAAAATATTTTCGTTTCTCTCCATTCGACGGACTAAGCTTCGATCGTCCTAAAATAAACGTCTTTCCTTGATTCATATGCCTATTCTGTTTTGTTTCTATTTCTTATTCCTTTTTTATTTTTTTTTTGGTCCAACTTGTGACATTATTAATATAATCCTATTATTTCTATTCGAAGGTAACGGAAGTAATTTGTCACAATGATTAAGTAAGAAATTAATTAATTATCCTAATTATATACACGTATGTAACTATATAAGTTCGTGCTGAGCATAATAAATATATACATATATATATTAAACACATGTATAGATTATTGACGGATCAAGTTGGTCGTTAAACATGAAAAATCATAGAAAAAAAAGATCATAGCGTGTAAGGGAGAGGGAGAAAGAAAGAGAGAGAGAGAGAGAGAGAGAGAGAGAGAGTCTGGCTATCATCGACGCCGGCGTCGAAGTTGGCGTCTAAGTTGGCGTCGACGTCGGCGTAGTAAACGCCGTAAAGCGAGACGACGGAGTTGCGTTTTTGCCAAGCGTCGACGTTGTGCTAGCTTTAGTTCACGATCATCTTTCGTACTTTCCTCGTGTGTCCTCGGACCGCTATGATACGTTGAACGTTTGAAAAAGGAATTATTTAGTTTCGTCGAAAAGAGAAAGTGACCCTCGCGATGTTGGAAAAAAGTGAGTGCGAACGAATGATTTATCAAAAAAAAAAAAGAAAAATGATCGACCGATCGATCGATCGATCGAGAAGCGTTGATCTATCGATCCGTAATTTGTCGATTGTTCAATTTTCAAATTGCTCGTAGTGTAATATCTTTGTACGATGGGAAAAAGAGGTAAAAGCTGTAAAATATCTCGTTTTATATTACGTTCTTCCGACCGATTTAACCAAGAATATGCTCTTGTTTGTTGGCGCGAAAAATGAAGGAAATCACGATTGTATTTATTTCTTCCGCTATATTATATGGTAATTATTGCAAATTTTCTCGGATTATTCCTCGAGTTTCTCTCTTATCGTCGGCTTATTTCTGTTAATCGTAACGTGTTACCTACACTTCGTATGCATTGGAATATTTATTTTTATATTACGAAATATTCGATTAGAATTGAGATAACGAGCCAATCGTCCTATTTATCATTATCATTTACGAATCCGATAAACAGTAATAATGAAATAATTAAGAAGGAATAATCGAATCTTCGGGATTATTGTCGTATTAACGTTCCCAATGTGACGAGAATAGTCGATGTTAATGCCGTTTGTATATACCTAATCTATACTTAAACATACGTTGAAGCATTTCGAGCTGAGAACATAAATTTTCGTTTCTCCTCGTGTAAATTATAATTAGATCAGAAGGCTACGAAATGCTGGAGTGGAGATCAAGCAGAGTCGAGAAAGAGAGAGAGAGAGAGAGAGAACGAGAGGGAGAGAGAGAATGAGAGTCTTGATCAGTGATCGAAAGCTGATCGGTCAGCAGTATGCACATCTGCGAGCATGTACATTGCGAAGCAGCAACGTGCTGCAACGTGCTTGACAAGCCGATCTATTCTTGGAATCGTTAGTGGAAAACGTAAGAGTAATTGGTGTGTGTATGTGTGTTGCGCGGGTCTGTGTATGTATGTATGTGTCGATGGTGTCTGTAAAGGCGCGAATCGTCTTTCCAAATTTTCCGTCCCTATGTGGTCCTTGTGAGTCGAATGATAGTTCTCAGAAAGAGAGAAAAAGAAAGAGAAAGAGAAAGAGAGAGAGAGAGAGAGAGAGAGAGAGAGAGAGAGAAAGGGAGAGGGAGAGAAGGAGAAAGAAAAAAGAAAAAAACAAGAGAGAGAGAGAGAGAGAGAGAGAGAGAGAGACCCATGAGGAACGTTTCGTCTCATTTTCTTTCATCTCTCTGAGCATCATCCCTTCTTTTCATCCCTTCTATCTCTTTCTTCTCCACTCATTCTGTATTTTTTCTTTCTCTACCTTTCACGAGCTCGTCAAGCACGTTTCTATATTAATGAACCTCGTTGCCTTCGTCAAGGAAACCACTTAAGGAGCCTTTCAGACGTCGTCCAAAACGACGATAGAAAAACCAAGAAAGATCTCTTTATGAGTGGGCTACCACTACCCTATCACCATCATAACCTTCACCGTGGAGAGAATAAAAAACTATAGCAAGATGCCGATATGAATGTCGTCTCCGATGTCTGTCTCTTTCTCTGTGCCTTTCTCTACCCGGTGAAAGATTTAGAAAGGATTCAGATCTTCGACGTTAC
Source organism: Dolichovespula saxonica (assembly GCA_911387935.1). NCBI lineage: Eukaryota > Metazoa > Arthropoda > Insecta > Hymenoptera > Vespidae > Dolichovespula > Dolichovespula saxonica. The sequence continues at coordinate 6,409,670 of OU426998.1, read as the reverse complement.
GTGTCTTGTTTTATGTTTTTCTCTTTTTCGGTCGATTATCTCGAAGAGAGTAGATTTCGGGTTGGTCGTTGAAGTCAAGGATCGAAGGTCGAGCTTAGCTTGTTCGAGATTAGATCTCAGAGTGTGGTAACCGGTGCAGTTTAAGTATCTCGTATTGTATTTATTCGTCACGATCGTAAAATACGATCTTCAACAGACGTCGTTCAGTTTCCGACTTTATCTCCGTATCTCTATTTTCTCGAGGAAATAGAAATAGTATATATATATATATATATATATATATATATATATATATATATATATATAAACACATATAATATATAGAAATAAAAAGGAAAAGAGAAAGAATATTCTCTACTATAACGTAAGGTATATCAACGGGAAATAGTAAAAAATTCTTTGCTGCTTCCAGAGAACGTTATGTTCGCCCCAACGTTTAAAGCCTCGTCAGCGAAACCAGGTAAACTTATGCGAATGAATGGCGAAGTTAATGAAAATGTTTTCTCTCGTTGCACGTTAAACGTCCAATTAGACGGGACGATTATATTAATGTGAACATTTGATCGTATGAAATACGTTGGAAATATTACCGATACTAACGAAATAATTCAATGTCGATTGTTTAAATGAATGAATTCATTAATGTATTACTTCCACATGTAATTCGATTTATTTCTCGAATAATTATGCAATTATTGTTCCGCTCGGAAACGGAATGTGTTCACGTATGATAACTCGATAAATCGATTTAATATCGATAGGCAAGCCGTTTGGAAATGCATTTACTTTTAGAAAAAACTTCCTCAACGTTTACTCGATACGATGCTCTCAACATAATAGTAATTATGCGTGAAATAGTAAATATGTGCTTAACACTCGTGTCTAATTTTACTCCTTCGGCACATTACTTCTACATTTTCTGTTTTCGCAAGAGCCACGTGTCCACCGTTGTGACTAATAGCGCGAATTGAAGATTACTAATACAAAGACGATCGCATTTCCCTCTTTTTTTCTCTCTCTCTTTTTCTCTTTATCTTCCTCGCACACAGACACACGATGCGCGCACCCACACACTCATGCTTTTTTTTCCCTATTAAACTGCGGAACATGTATAATCGATCTGTATTACAAAAGTAACGAGACTATAAAGTTAAAAAAATAAAAAAATAAAAAAAAAGAGATAACAGAATATTTCATTTCCGGCTTCGTAACGCGAGTTTACGCAATCGACTAAAGAAAAGGAGGGTAAAGAAATGGTCCTTTATGTAATAATAACGTTACTCGAGCCAAGATTAGCGTCGCTCTTTTTATACATACATATACGTACGTATACATATGTATCTACGAAGACAGATACGCATACATATCGTACGTTAGTTTTGGCACAAGCGCATAAAAACCATGTGTTCTGGCACGTTTAATATTCGCTTTGGTGCAAGGACCTCTCCTATCTTCGTTTGTGCTTTGGTTACTTTATGACCATCTAAATTTAAAAAATTCTTCCCCTTCCGTTCAAGAGTTAACACAATGGGTTTACCGCATCAAAGAAAATGCTTTACCATATTAATTAACTCCAATGTTATTAACGATAATAATATGGGAAACATAATTAGGCGCGAACAAAAATTTTGAAGTTATTTCGCTTTGTCGGTAGGAGTTTGGTCGCCAGGAAGCGAACCACCGGCACCGCCAAAGGAACCGAGTCCGGATCGTACAAAGGATTCGCAAAAAGATGGTGGAATACCGCCAGTCTGGACGCCATCCAGCGCAGGAGCGAGTCCTGTGCCAGAGAGGAAAGAGTTTCGTCCGGTACAATTCGAAAGCCCGATTTTAAGCAGAAAGAAAAAGTCCGAGGAGGTAGATACGATTTCGCTTTTTTTTTTTTTTTAGTGGCTAACATTAAATGACTAATTATTTCCATTGTCGTTGAAAATAATTACCTCGAGGCGATTAATTGTCTTAGAACCGTCGAAGGAAAAAGGGAGAAAAAAGAAAGAACGAAAGAAAGAAAAAAAAAAAATATAGAAAAGAATTGAAAACTACGAAAAGGCAGTTTTCATTTTCGTCGGCTTGTCTGAAGTGAAATCAATAAAGTACTCGTGGATATATTTTAATTGCTTGAATAAATCCGAGGGTTGACTTTTTAATCGATATTCCGTTTGCAGACCGAGGAAGCTCCTCCACCTTGGAAAAACGAGGAAGATAAGAAAGAGATTACCGAGAGCTTTTCACAAAGTAGCATATCCACCACGTCGCGCATTGTTAACTCTCATTCCGCTCCGTCTCAAGGCTTGAACACGTTAGCTTCTACACCGAGACTACCTAGAGCACAAAACCCGACAATCACGCTTCTGCAAAAAGCGAGAGGTTTGAAGATATATATATATACACACACACACACATATATATATTTATATTCGTATATAACGAAATACGAATTTAACTATACAGTATATTTTAAAATCAATATTATACGAAGCAAGGCCATTAAACATTGATTTTTTTTTTTTTAATTTAGAAGGACAATTACCAAAGGGTGCAGCGTACATCGAAGAAAGTGAGCCTTCCAAGGCCGATCATACTGATGAGAAACCTTTAATTAGTCCAGGAGAAATAAGTAAGTTTATTATGAAGACAGTAATACGAAATCACTCGTTCAATGTCATTTCATGTTCCTCTAGCATGATACTTTTCATTGATTTTATTACCCTCTTCCCCTGTTAACCCCTCCCCCCCCGCCCACCGACACCCCACCCTCTCTATATCAAACCAAATTCTTCATCAATCATGTGTATACCCTTTTTTTCTGACGTGACAACGAGTGGATATTAATTTATCAACGTGATTATGAGATATATACGATAGTCATATATACGTTTTCACAATGTCGCGTCGTCTACCGCGTGTGTAACAACGATTATGAACGTTTATGTTTGTGAAATCAATGAATGTTCCGTTAGTCTACACCGTGAAGAAAGAGTACGAAAGTGAGCCGGAATCGGAGAACGAACCGCCAAAAAAAATGGTCGATTTGGGTCCACGAAAGTTCGAAGGTATCGGGCCGACTACTAAAGAGGGTATTCCCCTCGTTCTAAGATCGGTAAGTTTAATAATATTTCTCTTGAAAGTTCGTGCAATAGAATGTGATTAATATTAAATGACGATATCGACGGAATCACTTTTTATTTTTTTATCATGCAACGACAACGACAGCACATTACACACACGCACGCACACGCACACGACATTTAAAATACATACGTACATTATAAACATTAGTAGGTATTTGAAACGATATCGATACAGGTACGTGTTGGATAGATAAATTTTGTTAAATTTTTTATAAATCGATTTGATCGAGCGACTTTATAATTAACGTAATATTAATTATTGAGTAAATCGATTTTTAGGAAGTCAAGGAGAATAATCAGA
>OU426998.1:6276238-6401238 GCA_911387935.1 Dolichovespula saxonica | reverse complement strand
CTCTCTATTTTCTCCTTTCTTTATTACTTTTCTATCTATTCGTGTTTACTCGTAGATGGATGCATACTTTGATGGTTAAAAGTCGTTACTCTGGAAGTTTACTATCGAGGTCATTGCATTATATATGAGCTGATAGACTATTGGAAAAGGACGGTAATTTCAATTTGAAATCTTTTATTTCTCATGTGAGCAAACGAAAATAAGTAGAGATTGATGTTAGATATATTTATTCATAGCGTTGTTTTCTTTCATACGAAACAATTCGGTCAAATCTACGAGAATAACGTACTATATAAAAGTAATTTCCAAAGATTTTATCGTTCATCAATTGTATTACATTCAGTGTCAATTGATTTCATTTGTATTCGTCCAAATTTTCCTTTTCTTCTTTATCGTCTTTTTGAATTGTTTCTTTTTTTTCCTATTTTTTTTTTCTTGAAACCTTCTCTGGTAACACACATTTTTCTTTAGATATCTCGTCTATTTTGGATAATAAGAAGCTATTGTATTTTTATAATTTTATGTTCTTCAATTTTTAGGCTGCGATAATTCTGTCGAATCGTAAGGATAATTCGTTATGTTTCTCATTGTATTTAGGAATGATTTGGTTGATATTCACGTTAGTCCGAATTTTTCGTTATCGTTGTTTCTTCTACCTTCTTTTTCTTTTTTTTAATATCTTTCCTTTCAGCGTCAGCTCGTTCGTTCGCTTTATTTCTCACTCGTATGTCTTTCAAACTATGCTTTATTGTACGATATAGCCTGAATGTATATAGCATGTTTACACGATATAATTTATGAGCGAAGCCATTCGTAAATGTAATATTGGGATTCGAGGGAAATACGTTTGATTGATAATTTCAACGATTTTATGCAAATATCCAAGTAGAAAAACCAAAATGTATTCGTGATTTTCTATTTATATATACGATATCTAATGTTGGTAGGTGTTGCCTTTGTGTGAAACTAAATGTTAAATGTTTGCACATTAATATGCTGCATCATATATTATTGCATATCGGTGTATATAATTTTTGTATGTATCATATAATTAATCATACATACATACATACATACATACATACATACATACATACATACATACATACATACATACATATATATATATATATATATATATATATATATATATATATATATACATAACTACTATTTTCGGTATGTCTGCCATTACGCGTTAATTGCGTACACGAGGCATGTTTTTAACAAGCTGCATATGTTTCCAACTGAACGTTAGAAGAATACTTTGTGAGGTCAATTAGATTAATATCGATCTCTTTGTTTCCAGCAGTTCGATCAACGTAGTGCTCAAGCAGGAAAGCCTTATATGTCTCAGTAAGTATTATAATAAAACAAAACAAAAAATAAATAAAAAAAAATAAATTAAAGAAAAACTAGAGAAGAAGAGATATGAAAGTAATAAAAATTGCACCGGATTCCGAAAACTACGTTTGTAATTATATAATTCCCGTATTTTTTTTCTTTTTTTTATTTCTTTTGAAAGTGCTTTCAAAGAATCAGGATACGAAAGTGACTCAACGTTGGTATTTCGACGACGAGAGGATATCAGTCCGCTCAGTCTTCTGGAACAAAGATTGGCTTACAAAAGCGTGCAAAGTGGTGGTGACGTGCCTCTACATGGTCTCCGTAAGCCGGCCCCGGAACGACCAAAGGGTGAGTAACCATATATAAAAATGTAATTCGCTGCTGAGTCTGATTTTCTTTGTTTTTATTTATTTTTTTATCTTTTTATTTTTTAATTTTAATTTTTTTTTTTTTTTACTTTTCTACTTTTGTACCCACGACTAATGTTATGTGCATTTGAAGTGCTCTCTTTTTCTCTCTCTCTCTCTCTATCTCTTTCTATATATCTCTCTCTTTCCGTATAATCGAGCATGCGGACAGCATACGTTTGTACGTTAGCTACGACTCATGCCTTCTTTTTATTAATTTTTTTATTTTTCATCTCGCTATCGCTAGCTAGCTAGCTATCGTTGCTAAAAATTTGAGTCGTTCATTTACATAAAGCATGTACATCGTCGCTGAACATATCAAATTTCAAAATTTAATGATGACTAATGCGTTTTCATTATTTCTTTATTTTTCGTATTCGTTTTAAATCATCCATCAATTATTGGGATTCGTTTTGGTCATAAAAGATAAGAACGGGCGTTCCCTTATCGCAGTGATTTAGTTTATTATCGCGTTGTCGTAAAATCCATTTGTAAGAAAAATTTTGATCGTTATTATATCGAATAGCATCGGGTAGGAATAGAAATATATCTATTTTTACTTCGTTCGTGAAAAATTCGAGTCGAAGATGGCATGGTATGATGAGATCTATATTCTATAGCATGTCGTTCGAATTATTTAGCTTATTAGAATGCATATGTTTATCTCGTTAGTATTTTTCTTGTTCTTTCATTTTTTTTTTTTATATTTTTTTTTATATTTTTTTTTTTATACTACGCTCAAAAATATACACACAGCACCGCTATAATAGACACTTGTTTATCGATATTGGTGTGTGATACACTCTTAATCTGTTTGGTTCTCCTCTTTATTTTTTATTTTTATCTATCTATTATATCTATTTATCTATCTATCTATCTGTCCATCTATCTATCTTATTTTTTTTCTAATTATAACGCACGAGGAGTAATAAGAGAAGAGGACTTTCAATTTTCACGTTTTGGCACGCTAACGATGTTGAAAATCGTCATCACTCGCAAGCTTGATATTAAGAGGAACTTTCCAAACTTCTGGTGATTGGGAACGGGCTTTTTGGAGAGAATTGGAAAGAAGGACGTAAAGAAAGAAAGAAGGGAAAAAAATATTTAAAAAAAAAAGTAATAAAAAAATTGAAAACGAAAAAAAAGATCGAAACTTTGTCCACAGACGACTCCGAGATCGAATATTTCCCAATCTCGCCGACCTTGACGAGGATACGCGTGCATCGAAAGGTTCTCGCGACCTCAGGAAAGAACGGATCGTCCTCGTCGATGTTATTCTCTCAATACAAACGATCGGCACCGTCGTTGGCGTCGTCGACGACGATCGTACATAGTCCGATCATGAAAGCAGGAAGTTCGAAATCAAATGGTTATCGATCGAGTACCTCTTTGATTGGTAGAAACATCGATAATCCTTCCGGATCAAAATCAAATTCTCGCGTTACAACGTTCTCGAGGCCACCATCGCCGCCACGAAGGAAATCTTCGAAGAACAACGAGACCTTGAAAAATTATTACAAAAACGGTATTACATCGGACGGTCATCAATCATCGATTTCCAGGCACGCTCAGTGCTTCAATCCGGAAAGAGTTTCGGACGTAAGACCGTTGAAAGAAAAATCGTCTGGCAATCTCGAGAAGCATAGAAAGTCGCGAGAACGTCAAACGAGTTCAAAGTTCGTAGGTGTTAATTCGTCGAGTCCGGTCGCGTGTAAAGGAAAAATTCTATCTCAAAGTTTGTCAAAGAATTTCGGTAGAAGTTCTGCATCCGTATTGCCATTACGTAGCCTTTCCGAAAGCAACGCGACGAGGAACGGTACAATATCGTCGGATAAAATAAGAAATCGATTTTCGTCATCCTCGTGTCCATTGTCGGCTACGAAATCGGCCGTCTCGATTAAATCCGAGATAACCAAAACGAAACAGGGAACGTCGGTCGATTCGAAAGAAATTATATCACGAGTAGAATCCTCGCAGGTTTCGAAAAAGGATAATTCGAGAGCCCGTTTGACCAAAAGGGAACAGGAGGAATCTTGTAAGAGATTAAGTAGATCGAACGCTGACGTCTCATCGGCCGCGGAAGTTAGTAAAAGAAACTTGCCAAAACAAAAGGATACAAAAGGTAGAATACCGACCTCTGAGACTTTCGTAACGAGCTCGGCGACTTTATATTCATCTCATACGATCACCGATAAGGAAAAGGGTATTGTAGATAAGGCTCTTAAGGTCGTAGTAGCGATATCATCGAAGGGTCAAGAACCTTGTCGAAAAACCGAGTCCCAATTGTCAAAGAACGTAACAACAAAGATTGATTCGAAGAGTTCTCCGTTGGCGCGTAAATCGATTCCCATTCAAATAAAAAAATCTTCAAAGATTTCGAAGCAATCTGATCGTTCGTCTAAAAAAGATATTCCCGTATCGGCCGTAGCCTCGCCGTCTACGGGAATTAGTGAGGGCATTAAGAAGAAAAGATCCAAAGAGAAAGCTCGGGAGGTGATCGTTAGAACGCCCGATCGTAAGCAAGAGACTATTACACGAGTTAGTTCAGACAGAGAGTACAAAAACTTCGATACGAGGAAAAAGTCGAGAAAGGACAAAGAAACTTTGAAATCCAAAGGGAACGTTGCTCCGAACAAAAGGATGGAAAAGAAAGGTAAAAGAAATTCGGAAAAGTCTTCCGAAAAATCGAAAATGATCAAACGAATGGATGAAGGTTCAAACGTTCATAGTCTGACTATGACCGAGATAAAGAAACGTCAGGAGAACGCCGATACATTTTTCCAAAATTTGTTATTGAGAAACATATTCACTCCGACCTTGTCTACCCGAAATCCTGAAGTTGCTTCGAAGAAATCCTTTGTTTACGAGCGTACCAAAATGTTACAGAGTAACGAGAGAAGGGCGAGCAAGTCCGAGCCGTCTTTGAAGTCCTTGAGCGTTTATTTGGCACACAAACGGCCGGTTTCAAACTCTAGATTCAAGAATTTGGATCGCGACAGTTTATCGTCAAGGAGTTCAAGTCCGTGCGGCGTTAGCTGGCCAGGTCGGTCTATGTTTCAGAAGGTCAGTAAATTCGACAGTCTTTTACGGGTCGACGAATTTGGTTCTTCAACGACTTTACGTGGGAGAAGTCCAGATCTGACGAGGGATGGAATTAAAGAGAGAAGTCTAAGCGAGCCACCATTAAAACCAACGCTCTCGGATAGAACGAAAGACGAAAGATTAAGTTCTAGGAGAACTTCACGAACGTCTACGCCGTCTCCTATCAGACCGCCGACTCCACGTAGAAGTCCGATCTCGAAGGAGAATCAAGATCGTTTAATAAGGAAAAAGTTTAGAGCTAGAAGCGCAGGCGAGGCCGATGATCTGAGAACAAAACTATCTACGCTTGGATCTAACGCCTCGATCGCTAAAAGCAGTAGCTCTTTGTGCCCATCCTCGATCGATCGGGATGATTATCATCAATACGTTCTCGAATTATTGCATTACAAGAGACGAGGCGAGAGGTATAAAGCGTTGCACGATTTTTATTCGAGTTTGGAACGAATAGGACAACTTGAAAGGACGACTTCGTCCGGTGATCTTAGACCGAGAATGAAGAACGAGGAGATCATAGATTACGAACGATGGAGGGAAATAAGATCGAGGGAAAAGGCGGAATGCGAGCTGAGTTCGCTTTATGGAAAGTTGAAGGCCGTACAAAGGGACAAAGATTTTCTATTCAGTACGAGGGACGTGGAGAAATTTAAATGGCGCGGTGATTGTGGCTTGAGATGTAAGGAACGTTCGGTCGAAAATATTCTTCGATATTTTGAGACATTAGAGAACGAGGAGAGCGAATTGGAATCGTCTAAGAGACGAGAGATCGCTGCTAATAAGGACGTTTACAAGCCTTTATGGCGAGGTAGTTCGGTTGTTAACGTGGCTGACACGATGGAAAGAAAGGCCAGCTTAAAACGTGACGTCCGATCGAAAATATCCGATCGTACGTCCTGGCAAAGAAATCTTGGCTGTAGCAAAAAGTTTTGGAGTAGTTTAACGATCGAACAAGTAACCGCTTTGAAGAATCAATTGAACGATATCTACGGTAGCGAGGAAACGAAGTCGCGAATGTCGAGACGCGATCATTGTTCTATAGTCGAACCATCGAAGGAAGATTTTCGTAGCAAGAAAGATGACAGATGCGAGATAACATCGAAGTACGAGATCGTGGTCGACGATTTTCAAGAGGACGGTAAGGGTCTTCACGTTCGATGTCACTCTATGATCACTCCGGAGGAGTCGGCGAGTACTATGGAATTTTCTGGGACAGAAACGACCTTAAAAAGGAGTGGCTCGATCGGACGTGGAAGGGGGAGCTTTGAAGGATCGGAATTAAATGGTACCGTCGAAAAATCCGATATGACGGAATTTGAAAAGAAGAGACTGTCCTTGACACTCGGAAGGGAAGTTTTGGATAAAGTAACACGGAGAAGATCGTCCTCGGCTCCCCTAGCACCTAGGGAAACTCGTGGTGCTATCGCAGCGGCCATGGCAAACAAGAAAACTTCGAACACGATCAATGTTAGCAGTACACCTAATTTATCGTCCGCACCGAGCGTTACCAACACTTCACCCAGAACGTGTTATTCTTTGGAAGTGTCTTACGAGGATAGTTCGAAAAAGGAGAAGAACGATTTTCTGTTGGTTTTGGCGCCGAACGAAGATATTGCGAAGGAAAAGGAAAAGGTGGAAAATGTTTTTGAAGAATGGTCGAAAAGGACGCCTATAGTATCGTCCATCGTTGACGTCGGTAATGGTATATCTACAAATAAAATGATTTCAACGACTTCGGGAAGCGAAATGGATAGCACGAGTTCAGAAACATCTGTGAAAACGGTTATCAAACGGAATATCGAAATGGAGGACGTACCTAGGAAGATCGAATTCTTTGAAAATATCGATGCGAAACAAAATGACGGGAAGAGTAAAGAGAGATGTAAAATCTCAAGATTGTCCTCGTCTCAGAGTTTCGCTGATTTGAAAGAACTGTTCGGTGAATCGGAAATGACACGATATTCTACGATACCGTTGTGCGGAAGGAAATCTGCATCGTCGGAAAAAATGTTGGAGAAATCAAGAGATCCGGAAGAATTTGGCGACTTTGAATCGGAATATCGGACCGGTTCTATCTCGCCCGAGGAGTTCGGTGATTTTAAAATAAAGAATGATAAATGTCAAATGAAGGAAATCGTAAGTGTTGCGGGAAAGGAAACGAATGAGAATGTATCGAAGGTTAGATTGAAGGAACAGGAAGGGAAGGTATCACCGTCGAAAGAATCGATCGATCAGGATACAACGTGTTGTTCGATCGAGAGGAAGAAACGATGCAAGAGCAGGCTTCCTGCGGAAGTAGACATGCGACGGTCGTTTCAACGTTGTTCATGGGAGCGTGAACGCGATTCGAGACCACAAAGCATCAGTCCATGTCGGGCTACGACGCGTTCTAACTCGTCGTGCAGCGTCGAGAGTATATTCCAACGTGGCTCCTCGCCCGACCCGGAAAGATATTGGCGTGCTTATTTGAAATTGGTGAAAAACGGTACGGTGAGAAAATTGCGCGACAGATTCGAGAGTAGTTTCGAGGATTTACATTCGTCGAGTAAGTTCCGTGGGCGCCCGAAAAGATTTCAAAGCGATCCGGAATTGGCCAGGAACGTATTGAAGAAGATAGAGGAAAGTAGGACGACGGCCCTCTTGAAACCCCAAGAATATTCCGATGTCGGTTGGTTGCGTAAGAAATACGAATCCAAGAGAGGCAGGACACGTAGAAGAGGCGAATCACCGCCTATACCAAGGGTGCCATTGAGATTGGACACACTTTCGATGCCTCATATCGACGTTATAAGTAAAATGGCAGAGCTAAAGGATTCCTCGGTTTCTTCGAGCAAATTAACGAATTCCGTCGCTAGGAAAGCCGAAACGAAAGAACTCGCTGCGAGAAGACCGGTCGAGAAGATAATAAGAAAGTTCGAGGATCCCGAGAGGAAGGGAAAAACGTCGATCCTAGGGGAGATGTTTACGTCCGCCCCCGATGTTCGCGAGTTGAGGGACATCACGCCTTATCTTGCCGGAAGATGGGTGGCTCATAGGTAGCGATGGTACTTTGAGGCCTCCTGGCTCGCGTCACCTTCTTGGTTCGATGATATTGTCGAATTGATCGAACGATGTTAAGGGCTGACATCACGACTTTATATATATATATATATATATATATATATATATATATATATATATATATATATGTATATGTATATGTATATGTATATGTACATGTATATGTCTTTCTTCTAAACTTTTATTTTAACTTTAATGAGATTAATTTCTCGATGTCACCCCTTTTACGTTTATAATAGCATTCCCCAATATTGCCTAGAGAAAATATTCAAATATTAATTTATTCGAAATTTATCGTATTACGATCTTTTAAAAAGATCGTTTAACAAAAACAATATAACTCCAAGTTCCATCGCTATTCGCTTGCATTCAGGTATCCAAGTAGAAGAGACAATATGCGTTCGTTGTCGTCACCTCCAAATCTTGAAAATCGTAATTCCGAGAACGTTGAAGTGATCGCGAGTTCGTCGAAAGACTCGAAAGAATCGAATGAGAAAAGGGGATTGGACGGGAGCCGTGAAAATTTGTCTACGAAGATCACGCGGCCATCGGCGTCGATCTTGAAGCAGCAGAAGGACATTTTTGCGAATCAAGAGTTTGATCCTAGTAAACATAGACCGAGATTTAGATATCAACCTCCACCCCCGCCACCCTCGCCGATCGTTAAACGAGAAGCCAAGTTTTGGTTGCCACCGTTGCCAACTTACACTGCTCGGCCTACCGTCAGTTTCGAAGGTCTGCTCGTTTGATACTACAAACAATAATTTTGGTAACATTTTCTAACGATTAAAATTAATTTCACGTATACGATTAATATGTCCGTATAATCAAATGATTTTTCTTCATTTATAATTTGAGATATCGAATCAACGTAAGTACGTTACCTTTTCTTTTTTTCAAACGACACCAATATCGATAGATATCAGAACAAAATGGAGTAGAATAAAAAAAGTGAAAAGAAAAAAGAAAGAAGCTCGTGCTGTGTGAATGTCGAATAATCATTATCGTTTCAGTGTCCCAGCGAGATCCTTCGTTGGTCGTAGTGTTTGTTAGGGCTAATTATTATTTTCATTTTTTTTTTGTTCTTTCTGCTGAACCAATAGAATACTCGAACGCACCCCCGCCGCCACCAAAGTCACAGCATTGCAGAGACGAGTCCCAAGGTAATGCCACAACATGCTAATTAATGTTTTTTTTACTATTATCATTATTATTATTATTATTATTATTATTATTATTATTATTATTATTATTATTATTATTATTATTATTATCATCATCATCATCATTGTTTTAAATAATATTCACCTCATTGTTCGCTTGATAATTGAATATTTTGCATATTTTAATAATATTCTGCATTGTTCTAGTCTTCGTGTAAAATTCATAGAACAAATATCACCATTTAGGTGCGATCTTTCGGAGAATATTATAAATTAATTTCGATCAGTAACGACAATCGTAAAAATAAATAATTCATTGTGATTACTAGTCCGATGCTTGAATATCATTGAAAATGCATGTTTCCGGTTATATTAATGAATATCGATAAACGAGTTTGTAATAATCCATAGAGCAATTGGATGACGAATGATTGTTATTCCTTATTGAATGAATCATAGAGCATGATTATCAGAAAATCTTGGAAAGCATGCGATATTGCATCCTTGAAGAAATCAAGGCTCGAACTATTGGCTAGTTGTGTTCGTGTAATTAACACGAAACTTTCCAAAAATAACTCGCTCTTTCGGATCGTAATACAACGTTCTAAGCGTACTAATAAATATCTAGTTAAATGCTATGTCGAAAATTTTGCACGCCTTTATGATCACTTCCGGTTAATAAAGCTATAAAGAGAGAGAGAGAGAGGGAGAGAGAAAGAGGAAGTTTCTACGAAAATATAAGAGGAAAGGTTCTATTTTAAATTTCAATTCGATTTTAAATTTTCATTATTTAATTACACCAATTTCTTTTTAACGTTCAACGAAAACGTTTCCGATCAGAGATATTAAAACGAAGATAAATATTACAATGGAAGAAGTCGCGCCAACGAAATTAAACCAATGAGAATTTAAAGTATCGTACTTTTGGCATTGATATTTTTCGCTTAATTACATTTATGTAACGATGTTAAATTTAATATCTAAAAACGTCTACGGTAAAGTTATTCGTATTAAATACGCGTTATAACATCAGATAGATATTATATGTAAAAAAAAAATTAAAGAAACATATGCCGTGGGATTTAAATAGGTAACGCAACGGGGCACGTGTACTCGTTACGTTTTCTCTTGGTCATCGTTGGAAATAAATCGTTTTAGTGGGATTTAGACGTTTACGAGTCGACTCCGATGGCCGAGGAAGAAAAAAAATAGAATTATATATAATGACTTTCTTACGAGAAATTTTCTTACAAGGTTTTTTTTCTTTTTATTAGAAGATTAAAAAGAAATAAAAGATAATTTATATATTTTCCATGATACTCAATAATAACTTTATCGTTTTATACGCGAATGTGGGCGTGTGCGTGTGTGTGTAACGTGTAAAAAACTTTTTTAATCATCTATCAAATATATAACAATAGATGCATATACGTATGAACATTTTTATTGAATCGCATAATTTATAATGAACATTATTAATACATACAAAAGACATAGACGATTGCGAATAATCAATTACTCGAGTGCACGTCGGACGTACTTATGTATAACCATTTGTATTTCGTGGCAGTATGTCAGAACGAACGGTACATCGTTCGATTAAATTATACGGTACATCATTGACAACGCTACGTGACAATCCACGACCGTTCGAAGGCGTCTCGTTCGGCCTACGGCCTAATGTAAAGAGCCTTCTTATTATCTTCCCGTTACGTAATTAGGACAACCAAATGCAAACTTGCGTTAGGTACGACAAGTCGAGTTCGAGTTGACCTTGACTGTATGCTCGATAAGAAAAAGAATATATATTTGACGCGATCCAATATTCTATATATATATTTCAGAATCGTCGAGTAAATCGGTGTGATTTATATTTTATTGTTCTTTTTCTTACGTCTGATCGTAATAATTCTTAAAAAGCGTCATAGATATTAGAACGGACTTATACTTCGATTAAATGGAATTAGTCTTCGAAAAATATCTTCCTTCAAAAAAAAAAAAAAAAAAAAAAAAAAAAAAAAAAAAAAAAAAAAAAAAAAAAAAAAAAAAAAAAAAACAGAAAAGAAAAGAGAAGAGAAAAGAATCGTAGGAAAGATAGGAAATCTTTGTTCAATGTAGTATCTTATCTAATCTTCTACTATTATTAACACCATCGAGTTCATGGTGCAGTTAGTTGTCTACGGTCTTTAACAATACGTTGGTTTTAGTCGGTTTAGAGAAAAAAGGTCCAATCTTGATAATGCGAACAAAAATAGTAACAATGGTCTATGGAAGAAAAAAGAAACCTAGGAAAATAATGAATAAAGACGTTAATTGAACATTTTTGAAATATTATTTTAGTGATTGAAAAGAATGGTAATAGATAAAATGTTTTTAAATTGATGGACGTTCATTTCGAGAATAAAATTAGAAAATCTTCTTTTTCCTTTATTTACTTTGTTGTTGTTGTCTGAATGACATTATTTAAAATAGACGATATCGTCTCGTGGCTTAAGATAGCAGCACGGCATTCGAATCATCGTCGAAAATACTTCATCGCGATAGAAATTCACGATAAACATATTCGTTTATCTGCCAAACCTATGGACGAT
The DNA here is from genome assembly GCA_911387935.1 of Dolichovespula saxonica. NCBI lineage: Eukaryota > Metazoa > Arthropoda > Insecta > Hymenoptera > Vespidae > Dolichovespula > Dolichovespula saxonica. Next base: position 6,389,574 of record OU426998.1, on the reverse strand, counting down.
GTTCAAGATTCAGATAAATCCGTGGTATAATACGTTAGAAATACGTCTTTATAACGTGCTATTGTTAATATTATGACTTCGTTATATCTTCGATCTTCGATGTTAATACTATGATATTCGTTGCGAAGACCGATTATTACGTTTAGAACGATTTAGACGAGTCTTTTGCAAAGCGATAATATTTTGCGATAGTGTGAAGAACGCTTAAACGTGAACGATGTGTGTGTGTATGTGTGTTGAGTGGTGTGTAAGAGAGAGGGGGGGGTGTGAAAACACGATCGTCGGACCGGCAAGAGGATCAGACGTGCCGCGCGCGTCTTACACGTAACAACCATCTTACGTCGTCGTATCGTCTCTATCTCTCTCTCTCTCTCTCTCTCTCTCTCTCTCTCTCTCTCTCTCTCTCTCTCTTTCTTTCTTCTTCTCTTTCTCTCTCTTTCTCTCTTTCTCTCTCGGAACAATAAGAAAAATACATTTCTTTTCGCAATATATTTATTTCGAATATATTTACTACGAAATATTATATTGCGAAAAATTTGTTCTATTCTTTTCGAATTTTCATACTTTTTATATATTTATTTTTTTTTTTTTCATTTCTTTTTTTCTTTTAATCATTTCAAGTGTACATTCGAATCCGAAGTAAGTGTGTATTCAAGTGCCCCGTACGTACGTACGTGTGTGTATGTGTGTGTGTGTGCGCGCGAGCGCGCGCGCGTGTGTCTTCGAAAATTATATTGAATCAAGTGTGTATATAAGGTGCATAGGTGCATGCATGGTTCGTGTGAACAATCGAATATTTATTATAATAGAATTTTACGAAGGATAGATGGTCGTGTGTCCGTTATAAAAAAAGAAAAAATATGCTAAAGAATGACATTCGCTTTCGTAACGAAACGGTAAAAATTCTGAACAATACGTCAACATGCGCAGTTAAGTATTACGCGCAATATATAATCGCGGGTACGACGTACGGCCAATTGATAATTGCACGCTCCGTTCGCGCGTTTCCTAGCGCGTGCATTACGTGCTTGAGACAACCGACACATATTCGCAAACATGGCTGGCTATACCTGCACGTGATACGTTTCCGGTCGAATGAACTCTTCCTACATAAGAAATAATGATCGTTTCAATATTTTTTTTTTTTTGTTATCTTCGATTTCGCGATCGATTTTATTTTTATTGAAATTTATCCTTCATTCTTCCTTCTTTTTCTTTTCTTTTCCTTTCTTTTTTGCACGTCAATAGAAACAAATACTCATTAACTTTCTACATTGTTAGATATAACTTTGAAGTTACATATATGTATGTATGTATATATATATATATATATATATATATATATATATATATATATAAATTAATTTTTAATTAATTTCTCCGAATTATAAATTATAATTAGTAATGTTTTGCTATACAAGCGTGTTTCATACATCGTAGAAAATTTTTTTTTCTTTCTTCTATTCTCTTTCTTTGTTTAAATACGATAAGTATTTCGTTGCAAAAGGTTTACGAAGAACAATATTAATTTTTGAGAGAATGGATCAGTTAATAAATTATACTAAAACGACGTTGTTGACTCACGGAGGAAGCATAAATAAAATATTCTACGTGTGTATCGTGGCGGCCATTACGTTTTAATTGAAAAGAGAGCTAAGATCCTTTAAAGTGCAAGTAGGTAACTTTCTCGCGAGGAAATATAAACAAAGGGAATAGTGCATCGTTAAGTCGACCGCTCGAGTGTGTTGGAACGTTAGATCTTTCTCGATATATGCCTGCGAACGTCTCCGATTCAGACAACCAACGTCATTGTTGTTTTCGGCTCGTTCTTCTTGTAAATTACGGATTTCCACGGGAAACGATCGGCGTGAAAGCGAGAAAGTGTTACGGGAATTAATATCGGATTATGCGCGTTTCGTTCGTTAAACATCGAGGCACTAATAGCATCCATATATTGGCACGAACTTTCGTTAATTATAATAGAAAAAAAAACAATTAATAATTAAATAAATTCTTAATAATAGGATCGATAATAATTGACTTTCTACGTTTCAATTTTCTCCAGATTTTTCAATATAAATATTTCTTAAAATTCATTGTTCGTTTTTCGTAGCACGATTTTAACGTGATTAATTAATTAATTATTTATTTATTTAATTAATTAATTAATCTCTGTTTTGACAGGTTAAGGAAGAGGTGAAACAGGAGAAACTTTTTATTTCCGGCAGGTGTTGTGCATCGCGCGCTAATCCTAGTGTCGAAGTTTTGCAAAAGTGAAACTTATCGTTGGTACAAGTTAACGTCGTTATTATTATTATTATTATTATTATTATTATTATTATTATTATTATTATTACTATTATTATTATTATCATCATCATCATCATCATTATATCGATTCGCTTTTAAAGCGTTGTGGCCAGCTCGACAAGTGTTACAATTTCGCAATACTTGATTCTATTGCACGATGCAATTCAAGTTACGAAGTTACCTCGATTTCGTTTCTTATTTAGGAATATAGGAGAAAAAAAAACAAAAAGAAAAAAAAATTCGCACTTAGAAAAATGATAATTACGATTGATAGGGAATAACACGCGTAAATGTATGTATACGTAAGGTATGAGTGTAGACGTAAACAAATCAAACGCGGGAGCTCGTGTAAAGATTAGATACAAAGTACTTCGTTGAAGTACCAGTACGATTCGTATTCCTTTGCCAATTCCCAGTTGGCCTTGGAAATCTCAAGAGAAACGTCTATGCCAGATAATTTAATTGGTTTCTTGCGAATACACGTTTTCCATACGATTAGAAAAAAAAAAGAAAAAGTAACTATAAATAGGCATCTCATTTTTCTTCTTTTTTTTCAAAACAGATTTTAATTCCCGAGCAAAATTTTCTTTAACTCTCTGAGAAAGCATAGAAATGAAAGAAAGATTGAAATCGAGGTACAGAGACAACTTCCGGAAGATGGATAAGCAATCTTTTTAAGAAAGAGAGAGAGAGAGAGAGAGAGAGAGAGCCCAAGAAGCATCAATGGAAGTATTTGTTTCGCTCTGAACGATTCTTGTATTATTGAAAAAGAAAAAGAAAAAATAAGAAAGAATGATTGAATTTAATTCGATTATTTTCCATAGCGTAGACATATAAATTATTCGATAGTTTGTTTTGTTGATTTTAAATCATTTCGTGTTACGGCTAAACATCAGTCATAATAATACCTACAAATAGAAACGTTACGGCATATACATATGTAGAAAAAGACGACATAAGGTCAATGAAAAGTTAGCTCGATGTATATTGTACGATAACTTTGCTTTGTTCGTTTTTCTAGACCTGTTTACTCCATCCATTTGAGATTATTTTAAAAAGAACGAGTAGATAAGAACTCATCGGTAGAAATGTTCGATGATGATAAATACTAAATGTCTTATGACAAGGACACCGATAGTTTATCTTTTAATTAATTCTACGTAATAAATTTCGATTTAATCTTTAACAAATGTGTGCGTGTGAGTATGAATGTGTGTGTGTGCATACATATATTAATATATATTACACATTTTATCATAGAAGTTTACAAATGCATAACAATGAACATCTGAATCAAAATTTATTGGTGACAAATTCAAAGTGAATGAAATCTTCAAAGAAATTTTCAAATAACGATGAGAGAAGAATAATTGGGGAATATTGAACGTCATGTTGCCACGTGTAGAGGACCTCGAACGTAGCACACAATGGACCAGTTTGGCGAACGACATAAACGATCTCGAAAGGATATCTTACTCGCGAAATCCGGTATTTTTGATGAGAACTAGACAATACGAGAAACAAACTTGCCACAGGCGTTCAATGCCTGAAATACAAAAGGTAAAGCTGATTTCGTTGAATTCGTTCGCCAACGAAAAAAACGTAAATCCGTCCACGAACAAGGATTTAGTTCATTCGGAATTAAATTTGCCGTACAGATGGAGTTGGAAGCCAAAAACTGAATTCGAGAGAGCATATTTTTATGGAGATTACAACAAAGATGATTACGGAGTACCAAGTCCGATAAATTTGGATGGATCGATGGAAACTTTGAAGCTTCAAAACGATTACACAAACGACGGTGTTTCGTATCCCGGGGAAGATATTTCTAAATCGAAAATAAATTTGCGATCGTACAAGGATCGTATTTTAAATGTCACCCAAGAAAACGAGGAATACTCCGGTAGCAGAGAGAGACTTCACGAGATATTCGAACACAATAGATATCTAAGGAGACAGTTTTTCGGAATGATTAATACGAATAATTCGGATAATGATGAGGAAAAGAGTATTCAGCGTACTTTGGATTCGGGAAGATGTTTCAACAAGAACGTTAGAACGGAAGTTTTAAGGCAACCCGGTAAATTCGGTAGCACTGAAACTCTTACCAGTCAGAGTAATCAATCCTCGGTGAGCAGTATGAACGGCCGGAAATCTCAAACCAAGTCGAACAGCCCGGAACTTTTGGAAGAATCGAGAATTTCTAGATTCTCTCGCATAGACACCGTTGGTGAATCATCGGAGTGTGACGATAAATTCAGTGGCGTACCATTGAAAAAGAAGTTTGAATTTGAAAGGGAAAACTCGGATAACGCTAAGGATTCTAACGAAAAAGATTCTATCGATCGACGTGATAATAATAGAATTCAAAATCGATACGAACGATGCCTCGAAAGTTCGACGAACAAGGGAATAGAAAGCGACGGTTTGAAACTGTTGAATCGTTTCGAATCGGAAATCGTGAGTCGCAAATTAATAATTGACAATATGTCGCAATGTCAAAATTCGAGCGTGGAAAGATCAAAGAACGATCGTAATCGTTGGTTAGCACCGTACAAATGCGAACGGAATCCCGAAGATTTTTGTCAATCTATGCCGGATCTTTCGAGACAGGATGAGAGATCGTCGAACATCGCACGGCTTTCGGTGAACGGTACAAGAATGGATTTTGATAACTCGATGAATTTGCGTGGCTCGATGAAACCGATTTGCGAGGAGGATAGAAAGTATTACGCGTCGTGCGTACAACTGAACGTTTTAGATGAAAATCGATTGTCCAGAAACGCATCGAGAAGAATCCCGCCGCCTTTGGACTTGAGAAATGTTAACGAACGATACGAGATGATCGAAGAGTCTGATAGGAAGTATTTAAAAAATTATACGGTGGACGTAGCTTTGCTACGTGATTATGATCGACCGATCGAGTGTCAGTTGATGACCGTCATAGATGATTCGAACCAGGCCAACGACAATTTTCAAATCATCAAAAACAACGACGATCCATCTTATAAATCTATCATGAAAAAAGCAGAAGACAGACCGACGTTGGGAACGTTCAACAAATCTTTCAACGATCTTTCTTATTGGAAGGAACTGCAGTCCCCGCAGCTTGTGAACAATTACAAGAATTCGATGATCGATCTACGTAATCGAAACGGCACCGTGAACGATCTAGCTCGATCTTCACGGGTCACCGATTTAGACGCTTCGACGAGCAGCGAAACCACGAGCCCTCTGGCCGATCGCGTCAGACAGATCGGTGGACCGCACTCAGGAACCGGAAGCACGCTTCCCTCGGTCTACGGCCCGATTCCGTACAGTCAGTAAAAACGCACGCATACGTTTCCACGAACAATGAGTACATATATATATATATATATATATATATACACACATAGATATATGTATAATATATCTATCTTGTATCTCATTTATCAATCGTGTCGGCCTAATACCGTTATATCCGCTAGTTTTTCGTAGATTTAGATTTCGATTTGAATTATTGAATTTGGCGCATCGTACGTGATAAAATAAATAATAAGAACGAGGAGTAGAAAAGAAGAGAAAAAAAGAAAAAAAAGCATTTCATCGTCGTTCCTATTATCGGTAGCTTTTCTTTTCTTTTCTTTTCTTCACGTTTTTACAAAAAAAAAAAAAAAGTTATTTCGCGATAAGAAATATGTATTAAACTTTTGATTCGCGTGTTAAAACCATCGGCTTGGAATCTTTTATGTGGGCGGGTGGGTGGGGGGAACGGCAGGAGTACATTCTAAGATCGTTCTGAAACTTTTCTAGGCGAACTTCTATTAGATAATAACGTACATATACATGTTTACTTAGGACGTTCACAAGTTTTCTTTCTTTCTTTGCGATGAGAAAGAGCGAGTGTGTTATACCCTATATGTTAACTGCGCTTGCGCGAGTACGATATTCCCCGGCAAAATTGGTCAGCAGTGACGTTTGCTTTATCAGTCGCATCATCTCCGTGCATCCAAGCGAATGTTGTACGCGTTAACCGATTGACAGATTCGCATTTTCGTGTCATTGAACTTCTCGTGCCAGTCGACACAGACGATATATCGATTCGAATTCTTTGATGAAAATCGCTCGATAAAACGAAATGAAAATATTTCTACGACAGCCCGTCGTCGAGTCCGATTTGAAAAGTAAAGTGTAATCTCGTTTTCATTTCGACTTTATTAAAATTTCTCATCTTTTTCTTTTTTCACGATTTATGCCAGTTTCAACATATCGGAATGCTTTAATCGAGCGAATGAGAAATATTTTCGCCCTTAGGAATTTGCAATTCCTTGTTACTTTTTCTTTATTTCTTTCTTTTTTTTTGTTTTGCTTTTATCTTTGCTCTCGATATACTTACATATATAAATGCATAAGTGATCGCGGACGTTTAAATATTTATTTGAGTATTTGCCTTATTGTAACTCATTCCATTCTCACGACATAACGAAGCCATATGTTTCCGAGTTAACTGCTTAACGAGTTACGACCTTAAAGTAGGTCATTCTGGCCTTATCTTTTAGATCCAATTTTTTTCTTTTCCTTTTTTCTCTCTCTTTTTTTTTTTTTTCGTCGTAAAATTCTTCCTCCACAAATTTGTCACGGGGGTGTAATAATATCATAATATCAAGGTACGATATACAATCGAAATTTATCTAATAAAGAAACAATAGGAGAAGGATAAAAATAAAACTGGGAATGTAATTTATTTCTGACAGTGAATCTGGCAGAACGACTTTAATTAGTTAATCTTATGGAAATAGAATCACCGAGGCGCTATGTGGAGGGCGAAGTAACGATTCATTATCGTTCGCCAGTACGCACAGAAGCGAAGGAGCCCTTGAGCGAGGAAGAACTTGCAAGACGGAGCGCGGAAAACATGCGACGTGTTTATCAGGAAGAAAGACGCCGTAAATATCTTCAGGAATTGCACGATATAGATTCCAGAAGACATACGGATAATTTCATGTGAGTCGATAAAAAGAAAACAAAAAAATATCATTGAGTAAAATTTTTTAATGAGACGTCATGAACTTCGCATTTGCATAAAATTCTATATACAGTATTGAAAATAAACGCAGGTTTCACGATTGAAGGTTTTACGCTTCTTACGATTTAGCATATACACATATTATCCATATACAATATATGTATTGATTTTTTATTTTTCCTTTGTTTATTTTTTATTTTTTTTTTCTTCTTTTTTTTATAGACCGTCGCAAAAATCACCGATTCCGTTAAATCGTTACGATGACTTCGTGGATGATCTTAGCCATAGAAGCAGGTCACAGGAACAAACTCCGGAGCCACGATTACTGGCAAGAGCCCTTTACAATTTCGTTGGACAATCATCTCGCGAATTGACCTTCCGCCGTGGAGATATAATCTTCGTTAGACGCCAGGTGGATAAAAATTGGTACGAGGGTGAACACAATGCGATGGTCGGTCTGTTTCCCTTCAACTACGTCGAGGTAACGTGGCCTAAATTAAAAGTTAACGTAATACGGCAATAATTTTCTCGGCGAAAATTTAAACGAACGTGCTTGCCCAAGCAGATTTTACCTTACGATGGGATGAGAACTACACCGAAGAAACCGTACGAAGGACAGGCACGGGCAAAGTTCAACTTTGTGGCACAGACCAATCTGGAATTATCATTGGCCAAGGGTAAACTCATAAGTTCTATTATCGTACTAATGTGCTAAAGATATTTGATGTTTTTCTTAAAAATAATGATTTTTTCGTTTTTTTTTTTTTTTTTAATTTTTTAAATCTCTTTCAATTACACAGGAGAACTGGTAGTTTTGACTAGAAGAGTCGACGAAAATTGGTACGAAGGACGTATCGGTAATAGAAAGGGAATATTCCCAATTTCTTACGTCGAGGTTATCAGTGAGCCTGGACTCAGATCAGGTAAAATTTTTATACAAAACTCATTATTGAATTCGATTGACTACAAATGCACATCACATTTCTTGTTTATATGACATACGGTCTTTTTTCTCTCTCTCTCTCTCTCTCTCTCTCTCTCTCTCTCTCTCTCTCTCTCTCTCTCTCTCTCTCTCTCTCTCTCTCTCTCTCTCTCTCTCTCTCTCTCTCTCTCTCTCTCTCTCTCTCTCTCCCAGAGACCCCAGTACAAAGCAAACCAATCGCATCGCCGGCAGCGCATAGTCTTTTAGCCAATGGATCAGCTGGTGGGAAGATGAGTATGGGTCCTCATCATTATGTGCCGTCTATACCGGTTAATATGAACACAACACAGCCCCACTACAATTCACTGGTAAGCGAAAGTTTCATAGCGATTATTTAACAGTTTCTCTTATTTATATAATCGAATATATTTGATGTATTATTAATTAAAGCCACGAATGGGAGGAAGCAAGCTGCAGGTATCTCATATCAACGAAACATTACACATAGATACGCACACTGAGCCAGTACCGTAAGTTACTTTGTGAAAATTTTAACACACATTCCTATCTATTAAAATAAAATAGAGAGTTAGAGAGCGAGCATTAGAGATTGAGCAAGTGTGTGTGCGTGCATGTGGATATGTGTGTGTGTGTGAGAGAGAGAGAGAGAGAGATTGAGTGAAAGAAAACGAAAGAGTTAAATCAATTCGTTTAATTTGCCAGATATCGAGCACTATATAACTATAGACCACAAAACGAGGACGAATTGGAGTTGAAGGAAGGCGACACGGTCTACGTGATGGAAAAATGTGACGACGGGTGGTATGTTGGTTCTAGCCAGAGAACTGGCTATTTTGGCACCTTCCCAGGCAACTACGTGGAAAGATTATGAATTTGTGTAACGAGAGGGAAACACCAAGAGTTTCCAATAACCAAAGAACCGGCTATTACTATGTTGTATTAGAGAATGAAAATTTTTCTTTCTTTTTTTTTTTTTTTTTTTAATTGCTCCTTCCGCCGGTTTATATCCCGAGCTTGCAGAAAAGAGTGCGGTTATGAAGTTAGAAAGAAAATAATTTAAAACAAGAAAAAATGAAAAAAAAAAGCAAAACAAAACAAAAGGATAGGCTAGGAACAACACGACAGTCTTCCTTCCCATCGTTTCGACGTGTATATAAATAATGTTCTTCCTACCGATCTAGTGAAAATTGTAAGCAAAATTGTTTGAATGCGAGTCGGCGATAATGAGGGCAATAAATTTTTGCAAGAGTATATATATGTATATTATATACTCTTATAAGAGTATATATATTATATATATATATATATATATATACTCTTGTGTATCGAAGCCGTAACAATCACGCATATATATATAGGATTTGTAATGTCCGAATTTTACCAAAAATCTAATCTCTTAGGGCCTATTAAAAAAAAGGGCGTAAGTGTAAGTAGTGTATAATAACGATTAATAATTTATTATGTTATGATACATTAACATTATTCTTAATTATTATACGATACGAGAAGAAAACGAGCACGAAAGAAATGTCCACTTTATGTTAGTTCTACGGTCGATTTGTTATTTAACGATGTCAGCTGATTGCATAGTAGAAATCGAAAGTGGTCCTTTCTTCTAATATTTTTTTTTTTTTTTTTTAACGAGATCATTGTTGTCTCGGAACGAACACTTTGAAATTGTTTTCGCATATTTTATCGAAACGAGGAGTTTCCGTCGAGCCTACTTCTATGTAGTATCCAAAATACGTGCAAGTATGAATCAACGAACGCTTCGTTAAAAAGAAAAAAAAAACGAATGCTTGCGCCAATATCGAGTTTTTTGAATAACTTAATAAAATTAAACGATATTTTAATCGAGTGTCATCTTAATATACGAACGACATCGCGCTCGCGCGACGATCGATTTTTTCACGATCTATACGATGATCTCGAGGGATGGGAAAATGACGAAAAGAAAAAAAATAAAAAAAAAATAATAAAAAAAAAATAAATGAAACGAACGACGATTGAGTTTTGACGATTTTAAGAGAAAAGATAAGAAAAAGTAAAAAAAAAGGAAAGAACAAGAGAATTAAAGTTACCCTATAATTTCAAGATTATAGATAAAAACGATTCACGTTATTGTTACATTTGCAAGTATTTAAAAAGTAATGGCTTATCATTGAAAGTTTGCCTTCCCAAATTAATATTTTTGTAAAGATTATTTGTACCTAGGATATTATGTGTATATAATATAATATACATATATATATGTATATATATATATATATATATATATATATATATATATATATATATATATAACGCGTACAGTTACGATACGTTCAGACATGATATATCAAATATAATATATTATATCCAAATATATCATATTATATAAGTAAACGATTCAGCGTATACACACGCGGCGTTATTATTACGAATCCATAAATTCGAGCGTGCCCACGCATATATATACACATACATACATACGTACATAAATACGTACATACATACATACATACATGCATAAATACGTACATACATACATACATACATGAATACGTACATACATACATACGTATATATATACATTCACACATACATACATACATAACCACACGTAAACACGTTAAAAAACTGACAATTAATTTAGCTATACACAGCTACAGTTATCGTATAATATTCACAACAATTAATTAACCGCATGCAAGCACGACAATGACGTCGTTAATTTAGACACCCCTTTGCCATGACAGTACGAGTTCTCTAACTTGTAACCTTAGCTATATAAATGAAGGTAATTAAAGTTGGAAATCAGACAATACTTATTATTACGATATTATAAATTCGTAGGAGAGAAAGAAAGAGAGAGAGAAAGAGAGATAAAGAAGAAAAGAACAAATATCTAATAACATCGATCATTCATAAAGAAAAAGAAACGAACGGTCGATAGATCTTTCTATAAAAACGAAAGAGAAGTACTTTTCATGGTTTTTCGAAAAGTTCACGAGCTTCTAGTCAGTAGCATATCTTTTACTGGCTTTCTCTGTACGTCTACATTTTATCTTTTACACGTCTCTTTAAATCAGGTTAATATATATATATATATATATATATATATATATATATATATATATATATATATATATATATATATCCAATTAACATATCGAATTGATGTCAGATAAGTACAAGAATACATTTCGTGTCCGAATGTACGAGACGATTTAACTGATCAAGCTAAACAAAGATTTTATTTAGTTAATAAGAAATCTTTCGTCGAACAAAAAAATATATAAGAGAGATTAGTATATATAGCGATCGCGTTGTTTTCATTCATTTTAGGTGAGGATCGTGAAATGGAGGAAAAATGGTTCGATAGTAAAAAAAAAAAAACATAAAAGAGAAGAAGAAAAATATGATAAAAAGAGAAAATGGAAAAGAACGATCTGAAGTAAATATTTTTATTGTAGTGTATATTTCTCATTATATGTAACGCTATAACATCTTGCTTATATGAGATTTCGTTTTATTAAATCTTTCATTTGCACCAACGATGTTATCATTATGTATACTTTGGATACGAATAAAACCTAGTCCATTATCGACGTCAATCATTTAAGCCAACGACTCAAGATAGTATAAAGAACGAAGTACGTATTTAAACGCGTTATAGTAAAAAAAGAAAGAAAAAAACCCTTAGAAAAAGATTATATAAAAAAAAAACAATGATCTTTGCATTATATTATGGTTCTTCTTGATCACAGTTCTGATTTTTATATGGATACGAATCCTATAAAAATTAACAATTGGTTTAATATTTGTCGAAAGAAAGAAAAAATAACTAGATTATGTCTATTCAATTCTATTTTGTAAATACTTACAAAAACTTACTCTACGATTACTCCTTCCCTTTCTGAATGAAATATCCTTTTGTGTATATTTAATTGTCAAGCTCAAGTGATGTCACAACTGCAATAGATAATTTATGTTAACTTGTCAGATGACATCTATTTTTAGAAAAATTCCTGTAAATATTCGAATTACCTGATGTATTCTTCATTAATCGACGTTTCTAAAACCATATATATATATATGTACCAACTAGATACTATCTGCGTTATAAGAACAAGCAGTCGAATTCGAATTCTCCTAACACAAGGAAAGAAAAAAAAGAAAAAGAAAAAAAAAAAGAATCGAATCTAAAATATTACTATCAACAATTTTAACAGGCTATTCTATTACATTCTTGCTCGATGCTCGGTCGTTGATGATCCATACATAAGGAAGGTCTCAATATAATCCTATAAGCTTCCAATTCATTACTACTAATTATTTCACTCTCGTTATATGTGGAACGTACGCAATGAAGTTGACGCGTTTGAATACCAAAATTTCCACAGGTAACAGAACATGTTTCCCATGGTCCTGGGAGCCACTTGTAATCGCAGCTAGAAAATTATTCACTTTGAAAAAATACATCATTTATAATTAATTAATAATTATCCATGTATGTATAAATATTTATATATTGTGTACCAATTGATTAATATATTGGCTGTTATGAATAATGAGTAATGAGAAACAAAATCATAGAAAGAAAAAAATTTCAGTGTTGCCTCTTTTCAAATGGCTTTCTATGATCAATAAATTATGAGCTACTGTAATTTGCTCATTATTTATAATACCTTTATTAATTATTATATCTAGAACATATATATATATATTTTAGTATATGTCAATATTTACCTCTGTATGTTGCAGGTTTCCATTTTTAAAAGAGGCTTGGGAATAAATGCACATTTCCTTCTGGAAACGATTCTTCCAGTTTTATCGTCCTTACAAGCAATCATTTTCTTGCGTATTCCTCCTCCACAGCTGACAGAACAAAAATTCCATCCACCCACTAACCATAGGTATCGTTGGTCTGTATTTCTTTCATTACGATTTATGGAATACCGTGAAGATACAGCGATCGACGTACCTGATTTGATGACGTCCGTCGGTACTACGAACTGTATAAAATGATGAAAATTAAAAAATGAAAACAAAACAAGAAATTCTGTTCCGATACTTTCGATCTAATCGTAAAGTTCGTTTAAAAAAAGAAAACGAAGAAGAAAGTTCAATTATTTTTTTTTTATACCGATACGATGACATCATCCAGAGCCATCCCTCTCGTCTTTATGGCATACTTGTTATTACTGATTATTTGAATTCGAAAAGCAGTACCCTCGACTGCCAATAATTCGTGACCTTTTGTATTAAAATCGTTTACTTTGTGTCGCCGTTTTTTTCCATCCATTATAACGAAAGTTGTATTGATTTTATGGGTAAATGATGTTGTTTTCATTATAGTAACATTCACTGCCATGTTAATACCATTGCGTGGTAATACGGCCACACGCGTCATTGCTGCAAGTAGATATTTATTCTTATATATATATATACATACATATATATTTCTTTATTTGTAACTGTAAAAGCCAACGAAATTAACGTCGACGATAATTTATTTATATTATTTAAAATGTGTTAAAATAAATATTATATCTGCTCGTAATAGCTCAACATTTCCGACAATATTTATGGATTATTTTAAATAATAGGTATTATTCGATTCAATCTAAATATTTGTTTTTCAGGAAATAATTTCGTACGTTCAAACAAGTGGTTGAATCGAATTACCAATCGATTATCTTTAGGATAGGAAGATATTGAGTTTTGGAATTTAGAGTGGACTATATATCTCGTAAGATCTAACTCTAACCATATCTCTTAGCAAATAGTAAACTAATTATTCATGTTTCTCGGTCACTTCGAGTGAAACTTGTAGTATTCTCTCTCTCTCTCTCTCTCTCTCTCTCTCTTTCTCTCTCTCTCTCTCTCTCTCTCTCTCTCTCTCTCTCTCTCTTGGCGAAAATTCAATTTTAACCAGAGTAACCGTAACTAACCTCGGCGAAGTTTACGTTGAAACTTGTTGACAACGTAGTCGCAATCAGTATCGTTGCCATTGCAAGTACCACAACTGTCCAGTACCTTTTCCGAATTGAAAACATTATCGCAACCCATTCGCCTACATTCACCCTAAAAAAAAAAGAAACAAACAAAAAAAAAGAGAAAATAGATCAACTCGTCTTTTCGAAGTTCACAGAGTTTGTCCTTCCTCGATCTCTGATAGATAATAAAGGTTACCCTTCGTTACCTGAATACAGATATCTGTAGAACCGTAGGAACAAGGAGTGCCATTCATTAGATTCTTCCCGCTATAAAAAATTTCTCCGGTTTCTTTGCTACGGCAAACCAATCGGCATTTTAACTCAAGCTCCTCGGGCTCGTAGGCTAACCAGGTCGTGTTTAGTTTAGATGATATTTCTTTAAAATCTAAAATATCAATCAGTCTTGAACATTGTTGGGCGCGAAGGTCGATGTTCGTCGTGCATTTAACCGACTCGCAAATTTTGCAATCGTCGCTCGGACCCGTACAATACTTTCCACCGAATGCTGGCCTACGATAACGTGATCGTTTGTTTATTGTTTCTCTTTTGATCCAAAAAAAAAGAAAAAAATATATAAAAGAGAAAAATGCATGATAAATCCATTTACCGTGGATTGTTGCAAGAACGTGATCTACATTGAACGCCAGCGCCACAAGATCTGGAACACTTGTTCCAGGAACTCCAAGCACTCCATCCTCCATTTCTTGGATTGTAAAATAACGGCTCTAAGTTCGATCTTTCCCGGTCCATGGATTCGCAGCGGCCGTTTATACACCACTGTAAAAATGAATTATCGATTTGCAATGTAGATAAGTAACGGGAGCTATATATGGAACTTTATTATATAATACGTTTATCTTACTTTATTTTTTCCACAAAGTGTACCTTCCATAGGTGGTCCCTTTTTAGTTTTGCAAGCTTGAGAAATATTAGAATTGCCACACCATAAACGGGAACACGGTTCACGAATTTCAAAACTTTTACATAGGTGATAACTAACGGACGATTCAAAAGATAAATTACAAAATTTTATCGATCTCTTTTCAAAGTTTTTTTTGTTTTTTTTTTTTTTTCTTTTATTTCTTCATTTCTTTCTTTATATTAACATTAACTTACCCTTGGCCAAATTCCACTCGACATTGTTCGTCCATTGTAAACATTTCTTGTATGTTTATATCCAACCGTGTAGTGTTATTGTCGTTCGGTCGATTCAATAAACAGGACCACTGTCTAGAATAGTCGAGTTGGTTCATTAGTTTGCGGGATGTCACAGAGTTAGGTAGTACTTGTATACTACGCTGGACAATAAGAGATAAGTAATTTACAACGTTACTTGACTTTTCGATGGAATTCTTTCCTGGAACATGTGGACCAATAAAAATGATGGAAGTTCGCTGCCACCATTGGAGCCATCACGCTACCAAGAGACGCTTCTTCGACGCAAAAATTCCCAGCGGTTTTATCCCCATCATGAGTCAAGCCCAAGCTATGTATACATATTATATGTATGTAAAATGATTTTAAATTTGCGAGACTTTGTTTTTTTTTTCTTTTTTCTTTACTTTCTTCAAAAAAGAAATAGTAACCGATAGGTTTTAATTAATCGTATGTACACATACATATATACATATTTCTCCATGTAAAAGATATCTTTATAAATCTTTCGAAAGATAATAATTTTACTAACATATGTGCTACTTCGTGAGCTATGATGAAAGCACTTGTTAAACCTTCGTCCCGATTCAAAGTACAAGATCTCGCAGGATTGCAAACTCCCGAAACAGGAGCGTATCCTGAAGGACCACCGATGTCCAAACGAGTTAGCCATATTGCTATGTCGTGGCTGTCCTTTGATAAGGACAAGAGCTTTCGATTCCACTTGTTGACATTCTCCAACGATCTCCTCGAGTTTCCATCTTGAATCTACGAATGGAATATCAATATCGTTAGAATTCTATATGATCGATCGTATATACATACATACATACATGCAAATACACACATACACACACACACACACACACACACACAATCAATATTCTGAGAATATATAAAGTAGAAGAACCATTCAAATTTAAATGATCTTACCAAACTGTCTTTTTTTTCCGTGTAAAGGATTACACGAGCAACGACGAGAACCATATTCGAGTCGAGAGAAGGATCTCTAAAAACGGCACTGACCTGAAAAATATGTTCCATTTCGAAATATCGAACGTCTTTACTGTCGAGGTTCATATTTTTGAATTATTTAAAAATGATAAAAGTAAGAGTCATATTTCAATTTTCTTATATCTCTCGTATAAACTCGATCATATATAATCAATATTTCGATCGGCAGTTAATCAAAATTAAATGTTTTCTTTAGCCGTAACATAATCCTATCTCTCTCTCCGTAAGCTTTT
Source organism: Dolichovespula saxonica (assembly GCA_911387935.1). Classification (NCBI taxonomy): domain Eukaryota; kingdom Metazoa; phylum Arthropoda; class Insecta; order Hymenoptera; family Vespidae; genus Dolichovespula; species Dolichovespula saxonica. Next base: position 6,372,930 of record OU426998.1, on the reverse strand, counting down.
CAAGTAAATTGCTAATTAATACGGGGAATTACGTTTCGTTAAAACTCATTTCTACTTTCGTCGTAAAATCGAAGATAAAGGATGAAAAGTTCGAACGTTTATGGGGCTTCTTATTGAGCTCATTCAAAGAGATAATTCGATTGGCAATTAATTACAAATTGATCACATCTCTCGTCTGACTTTGCAGGCATTTTAATCGTTGGAATGAAAAATGAAAAATGAAAAAAAAGAAGAGAAGAAAGGAAAAAAATATTGTTCTCGTTAATAGTTAATAATTAATGGAATTATTCTTGATGAAATTCATATTTACTCTATTGTGGATGATACATCCATGTCTTTTCGTGTCATTAATAAGATTCAATATATAAAAACGTAAAATAACCAAAAGTGAATAAACATAGAATAATACTATGTAATATTTACTCACAATATTGAGTAATGCCAGAACGTATTGTTGTACACGTGGGCCATGAAATTCAATGACGGAATAATCCACAGCAATCGCAACCTCCAACCATCGTCGTGGCAATTGTTTTCTTTCTACGTCAACGGGTTAATGAAATGTTATTATAATTATTTGTGCAGCAATTATATGAGACATTGTGATATTTATTAAACCATCTTGATGTTCGAATTTTCAATCGGATAATTTAAGCGAAGTGATAATTGAAAAGACGTTATAAAATGGCCCATATTAATTGCTTCCCACAGAAAGAATTTTATATCGGTCGATCATTCAAACGATCGATCGATCAATTAATTAATTATTTAATTAATTCTTTGATCGATTAATTAATTAATTATGTTGTGGAAACGAAATTGTAAGGAGAGAGAGAGAGAGAGAAAGGGAAAAAGTTTCATGTACTCGGTACTTTGCTTCTGCTCCAAGATGGATTAGAAAAATAACCGACGTCCTCGGGATCGTTCCTTTGTGGCAATCGTTCGATCATAACGTCCTCGTCTTTTTTCAAGAAATCCTCATTATCCCCAGCACCGAGATCAAAATTTTCCATGTCAAAGACATCTCCGGTGAGATTATAAAATCCATTACTTTTAACACTTGGAATTTCTCGTTTCGATCGTTTCGTCGGATTTTTCGATCCGTCCTTTTTCTTGGTATAATACAAAGGAAATAGTTCGATCGACGGACCAAAATCTGAAAGAAGATAAACAAAATTTTTAGAAAAGAAAAAGAAGTGTCAAGAAGAGAGAGAGAGAGAGAAATCCTTTGATCTTATACGGAGTAATACGATTTATATTTACGTTGTAAATAGAGATCACAGCGAAATGTTGGTATATACGTTCCTACGAATATATTTGTATATACAGTGAGAGAGAAGAGTGAGAGTGAGAGAGAGAGAGAGAAGTGATAAAAAGAGAGAAAAAAGGGAAAGAGAGAGAGAGAGAGAGAAGTGAGAAAAAGAGAGAAAAAAAGGGAAATAGAGAGAGAGAGAGAGAGAGGAACTGGGTCATAGCACATGTTTGTCGTAGCATGGCAGGTGGAGAGGATCTATAACGTTTTACTAAGAATACAAGAGCTCTACTGGTGGACACGTCTAGGACGTAGCATACAAATGTTAATGCCGATGCAACGTTGGGAAACTATATAAACACTCGGTCGCTCGCACGCATTCGAATCTAACTGCAACAATTCCTAGATACGTTAGCGTGGGTGTGCCGGTATATTATAGAGAAATGTCAATTGAGATAACGTTTTAATTTTTTCTTTCTCTTCTTTATATATATATATATATATATATATATATATATATATATATATATATATATGTATGTATATATATATGTATATATTCTTTTTAATCATAAAATAAATTATTAATTCATATGCGAGGGTTAATATTTGTTGAATCTACGTTAGAGTATATCGTAAATTATAAATTATAGATAAATATATATATATATATATATATATATATATATATATATTAGATAAATTTTCTTTTAATGATTAAAACGAAAGATACGTTTTCTAATGAATATGAATAAAATCTTTATAATAGTATATGATAATTGTTCCAAAAGTAAATTCGTAGTTGGGTTATTAAAAAATTTGTCCTTACTTTTCGACGATTTTCTCGACGACGACCACCATCCGATATTATTCGACTCGTAAAATATATGTCGGCCATTCGTCAATGGTTCAACGAAGAAGGATCTACCGTCGACAATGACAAAGGCGTAAATTTCATTCGAACAAATTGTCAGAACAACGGACGAAATGTTATCGTTGTTTTCGACGATTCCGTGTCTTAGATCGCAGTCGTAACTCTTATTGAAACTATTTTGACCTCCGCGCAGATGAAGATCCTTCGAAAGTGTCAATCGATCGTTGATCGTAGTTCTCAAAGTCCAATTTTTAACGATCACGTAGATCGTCGTTTCCTCCTGTAGATTCTTCCAATGTTTTTCGAATGGTAATCGATGATCACGTAACGACGAGGATAGATTTCCCGTTATTATTCTCGGATAAACAATCTCATATTCGATGAAACTTTGAATGAGCTCGTCGACGCGCGATTTACAGGCTATCGTACCGAGCAACCAGGTCGTTACTAGCAAACTCGAGAGTTTCGATTGTGGCATGCTTGCACCTTGTCGCATTAATTAAATTCCGTACGGTTGCTTTCGCATAGATTCGCTATCTCTCTCTCTCTCTCTCTCTCTCTCTCTCTCTCTCTCTCTCTCCCTCTCTCTCTCCTCTCTCTCTCTCTCTCTCACTCTCTCTCTCTCTTTCCTTCTATCTCTATCTCTTACTGTCAGACTTGAAATGCATTTTACGCGTACTTACACCCACAAAAGAAAGAGTGAGAGAAAGAGAAAGACTGAGAGAAAGAGAGAGAGAGAGAGAGAGACTGAGAGAAAGAGAGAGGGAGAGAGAGAGAAAGAGAGAAACGTAGAAAATCACAATTTATACGGGCAAATCGTTTTTCCACTGGCTAAATGCTCGCGCGTTATGTCGGAAACACTCGAACGTTTAATAATTTCAACTACACTCCTTTCGCCACTCGACACTTTATACGCTCGCACTCGTTAAACTTTGGCCGAAGTACTGGTTGTTGAATAAAGCGAATTACGGTGAATATTAACAAGCGTGTACTAACGACATCGAATAGTATGTATTATACATACACACAAACACACACACACACACACACACACATATATATATATATATATCGTCAGTTAGTTTCATAAAACGTTAACACACACGAATAAAATGACTTTGACGGCAATGACAACAACTGACACTGGATGACAATGAATGATACGATATGACGTATCAGATCTATCAAATCTTAACGCGTGAAATCATTCTTCGTTGAAATTGTCCTCGGTAGAGGAAACAAATAGAGTCATGGGTCAATTCGGGAAACAACCGGATAGTTTTTCAAATGATTTCAATGGAAAATCTCGGAATATGATTTATACGAGAAAAAAAAATAAAAAATAAAAAAAAAAGACAGAGCGGGAAAGAGAGAGAGAGAGAGAGAGAGAGAGAGAAAGACTCGTAATTTGTGAAAACTTCGACTTGCAAACATCGCTGAATTAAACTAAAACTAAGGAGAGAATTCTTTCTAATTAAGGTCTAATCAAAAGTGCATTCGTTTGGTACGCGGTACGCATTGCAACTGGCGAGCACATGGACGAGGAAAACGACGAAAGCACGCGCCCACGAAAAAGAGAGAGAAAGAAGGAGACAGAGATGGAATGAGACAGAGAGAGAGAGAGAGAGAGAGAGAGAAAAGAAAAAGATAGAAGACGAGACAGAGAAGAGACGAACGAGCCGGATATTCTGCGAAGCCGAGAACGCATCGCATCGACGAATGCAAACGCATCGTTGCGGTGCTAGAAAAAGCACACCAGTCAAGTACTTGGCAACCGGCACAAGTTCTAATAATGGCGGCTTTATGTCCAACGTAAGTACTCTCTTTCCCGATCTTCCACTGACAAACTGTCGCTTTTCGAATTTATCGAGTCCCAAGGAATTCTCTGTCTACACTGCCGTATCGACCACCTGCGACACGACGAACCAACTCAGCAAGTAATTGTTTTACACGTTCGACGATAATTAGATAGTTACGTCAACGTATACGGCAATAACAATTTCACAAATAAAGGATTGTCCTTTATATAATTATCAATTCTATATGTACGTATATGTCCGTTAGAAATCAATATTAGTTTATATTCCAATATGAGGAAAATTATTAATTAGAAAATTGATATTTCATTAACCGATGGATAGAAACTGTTCGAACTGACTGTAAGGTAGATCTCTAAAATTATGTAAATTCACGGGAAAGTTCTAGATCATCTGTCTTCCAAGAAGATCTTGATATTCGACTCTTATTACGGACCGAAAACGAACGAGTAAACTACATCCGGAAGTTGTTCCTCTTTTAACATTTTCGAAATACTTAGTAACTATAAATAAGGAAAGGATTTTTTATTGGTTCGACGAAATAAAAGGAAGTCGTGCGTGAAACTTAACGTATTCTTTTTAATATTTTATCGATAGTATCACGACGGATACATGGTAATTGTTAAAACCATTTGAAGTATAAGAGCTAAAACGAAATTGATTTCTTTCATTGTAAGATCGTTGGCAGTTCCGGTTCCGGTATTGCACAAAAATTTATCACAACAGGCGGTGCAAGCGTAAAGCTTCGTTCTTTCACCGATCACGATGCAACCCGGCTCACATTTGCTAGTGCAGTTCCTTTCCAACGACCATAACTGAGGGCTGGAAGTCGAATTTTCTGTACTCGTCGTATAAGAAAATCTCTTCACCTGTAAAAATAAATAAAAAAAAAAAAGGAAAGAAAGAAAAGTCAATTCGATTGAACGAATCATATTTGTTTAAAATTATATATATATTTTTTTTTCTTTTATGTTGATTCAAAGGAAAAATCATTTTTTATTTATATTATATTTTTATTAACTCAATCATATTTTAATTTCTTTTCTTTATTATTATTATATTAATATTATGTATAAAATGTCAATATCTTAACATTTCATTATTTATATTTTAATATATTATTCAGGTATTATTCAGATACGTTAACTATCTTTATCCTATTTTGTTCGTTCACTTTTTTTTTATTTTTATCAATAATATTAAAATTCTTACCATGCAAATTCTTTTATCGTCCTGACACTTCTGAATAAAGGAACTGTGATTAGTGGAAAGATCGGAACACAACTCCCCATCAGGCATGGTATTGCACTGATAACACCATAAATCATTTGGCCGTTCGGAAGCAGCTTGAGTTCGATGTTCTTTCGTCATAAATTGACCTGCTTGTCAAAGATAAACTTACTACGTATGTATATCGTACACTTAGTGAAATCACGTTAAGGTCAATAGTGTTAACAGAAAATAACGTTTATTAGATTGACATTTGAATAAAGATTGATGTAAGAATATAATAGAGACCAATTTTTAGATGTCATCTGTCTTTCTGCAATTATTGCATATATTGCGTACAATCAATTAATTGTTTTATCGATGACCACATGATTTATTAGGATAAATAATTAAAATGAAAGAATGATGATAGAACTACGTTGATCAAAATTTAAAGAAAACGGGAAAAAATTAAAATATAATATTATAATACGCACGCACGGACGCATTCGTGCATACGCATACACATATATATAATTTTTGATATAACTAAAATTTTTAGGGCGCTAAAGTAAATAGGCATAAGCGCAGAGGCGCCACAAGGAAAATATTAAAGGCACGTACGCATGTATATTAAGTATACAGGCGATAATTGTTACTAAAAAATCTGATTGACATCAGCTACAAGAATATATAATAGAGAATATAAGGCTCCATTTAAAAAATGTAAACGCGACCTTATTACAAATCACTCAGATGTCATTGAAAAATCAAAAGATTATCACTAAGATGATGTCTCAATCTTTTGACGCCCACACAATATTTATTTAAAATGTTTCTTTCTTTTTCCCTCCATTTTTTTTTTCGTTTTATCTTCTAATACTTGGAAAAATAATCGCGTGTATACGTATAGATCGGACATAGTGTACATACATATACAAACGCACACATGAACAAGAGAAGATAAGAAGATGATAGATAGGAAGAAATACATAATCCATGACTTACCATCGGAGAGGACGATCGAAGCGATGATCAGGAAGCACGCAATGCTGACACGAATATCTCCAGTCATTTTCGAAGAAATCAAAACACCTGATATGTATACGTGTATGATATATATATATATATATATATATATATATATGTGTGTATATATATTTATATATATGTATGTATATTATTTTAATCTAAATCAAAAACCCAATCCTAGGATTGTTGCGTTTATGGAAGAAAAAAGAGAATAAAAAAAAAGAATTGAAAAAGACTGATGACCCGTCGACATTTCCCTTCGAAATTTTCTATACACATATTAGAGGAAAAACACAAAAGATGATCGTAAACTCTAGTAGATGAAGAATGACAGACAATGGAGAAGATAGAGGGAGAGAGATGGAATACTCTTGACTCGAGAAAAGTAGACTCTATTTCTAGGAATTTCGTCATGGCGACGACGCGCTCGCGACGCTCGCGACGCTCCGTGCCCACTCGGAATCTTCACGAGTTGGTGGCACGGCATCGGAGTTTGCGCACTGCACGTGTCGCTCCAGAAACCTCGAAACGTTGAAAATCGATAATCCTGCGAAAAGGTCCCTGTCCCTTTCGTCGTAGTTGTCGTCGTCGTCGTCATCGTCGTATACTGACGTCAGAACCGCGAAACTGTAGTACGAGGAGAACGAATTAACTACGAATTTTTAATGTTACGTTATCTTCTTTTTCTCATTTATTTATTTCTTTCCTCTTCTTTGCCTCTTCGTTTAGCTTATATTCCGCCAATAATTCAAGAACATACCAATTGATTTATAAAGAGAAAACTAAGGGAAATATATAGGATACTTCTATTTCTGATAAAGAAAAGAAAAAAAATTCACTTATCTCATAGAATAATAGTCATATCCGAATGATTGCCCCCTTTATTAATTCCTATAAAATGTTCGAAATATATCTGTTTAACGGGTGTGCGTTCGATCGAAATATATCGATCTTCCATTGAGGAATGTAATAATATCTAATGAGGACTAAAATAAGGCGAACGTGTGGAATCAAATTTACCGACGTTCTATCGAACAACGATAAAGAGTAGCTTGTTCTCATTCTTAAATGGATCCGTCTGCTCGATCGTTTCGATTTTACTTGCGTATATTTTCATGTTCACGAAATTTCGAATGCATCTCTTTGCTCCAGATACATCTATTATCAATCTCTTAACGTTCAGCCACTCGATAAATTGTCGACGGTGTCGGTCACGAAATAAGAAATTTTCATGTAAACATTATAACAATTATATTATTGTTATTAATTTTCTTATTTTTGGCAGGTATTAATATTATAAAATGATATAGGATGTACTTATATCTAATTATTCATATTATTGTTCATAGTTAGACTCACTAGTTAGCTACAGTATCATGAATCATTAATGACGAATAGCCATTGCGGTCAGCATTTCGAAATAACTTGACTAATGTCTGAAATGATAACATTTCAAATTTCATTTGACGTAAATTAAATTTCATACAAATTAGAATTTCAAAAATAATATGAAACGTTGATGTTTCTATGTATTTCTAGAAATGCTAGTTTTCTCTTCTATATAGCAATCACCAAAAAAAAAAAAGAAAAATCATCATTTCTAGTATCCATTTTTACGTTTCAGAATGTTCTAATCTGGCTGAGTATTTTGCCAAATCGATATCTCGATTGTCCGGCTTTCGTGTAATCAGTTCTTCGGTTATTTGACGTTTGAATGATCGGCTATGCCATTGTATTAGTTATTAAGTATTGCACGATTTCATCTATTCAAATATCTATATTTTTATGATATTTTGTTCCATTCAAATTTTATTTAAACTTTTCCGTACAAATATGAATGTAAGAAATCATTCATTTTCAAAAATAAATAATTTGTAAAATTCGATTATATAAAACACTTTTAAATGCAAACGATTTGTACATATATATACATATATAACATATATTATCAATTTATTAAAAAAGTAAACAACCAGTCATTTGTTATTTTGACATAGTCGTTTTTAATTAGGTATCACAGCCATTGAGTCTTCAATGTGCCGAGGATATCAAAGAGCTACCGGTCGCACAAAAGAATCAGTTGAAACTTTTCATCGATCATTCCACCTTTGTGAGACGTTACCTGTACATTTTGCAGAGGTGAATAACCGCAGAAAAATCGATTTCAAGTCGTTCGAACAGTCGGCGGTGCAACTGCTTTCTCTGTCACGAAGGTCTCTTCCTCCTTTGAAATTACCGCAACAATTCAAAGTATGTATTTATCTTCATTCTTTCTCTTTCTTTTCTCTTTCCCTCTCTCTTTCTCCTCCTCTGATCAGTAAATATATATTAAATATTAACAAATAATTCTTCGTTTATCAATAAAAATGAACGATAAATCATATTATCTTTAATAATATTATTTAAACACTTCGAACGTTCTACGAATGCAAGACAAATTCATCGCGCTCTTCCGAATGAAATTTTATTTGAAGTGGCACAGGTTTGCGATTATTTGCTTAAACTTTATAAAAAGTGTACAACGTCACAGATTTCCATAGTCACTTCTCGCGGATCCATCTTGAAATATTTCATCTTGCAAATTAACTTTAACGGTTGTAAAGCATTCGTACATATGACGTATACGTATGACGTATTCGTACATGCAAATCGATTCTATGAGACATTTATACAACGATTTTCAGGTAATGCTATAAAGTTTTCTATTGAAAGAATCAAAGAAATATACAGAAGGAATAAATAAATAACGATTTCCATGATCAAATAAAAGATGAAAATGTACCTTCTAAAAGACGAAATGGTACCTTCCGAATGTTACAGCGGGTAATTTCGAGTTTAACGAAGAGTGAAAGAGAGAGGGAGAGAGAGAGTCTCACACAACTTTCGTGTAATTAATCCGTTCCTCATTAAAACGCTTGGTGGAATTTTGTTTTCTGTAATGACTTCATGATCATAAAAGCCGGCTATTATGAAGGAAAAGAAAAGAATGACACAAAGGAAAGTAAGAAGAAGAAAACTAAAATAACAAAGAATAGTAGAAACAAAAAATGTACGCACGCGCTTATACACAGCACACACATATACACTTCTACATACTTTCCTTTTGTTGTTCGACATTTAATGTTCATATATCAGGTGTAATGTATATCATAACAGGAGAATTAAATGGCGGATCGAATATCTATTTCCGACAGTGTGAAGTGGGTCGTTTTAATGCCAACGCAATGAGTTAAGGAGTATGACAAAGGATATTCTCCACTAAGGGAAAAGAAGAACCATTGATGGTGTAGTGAGGAAGGTGTAAGGTGGAAAAAAAAAGTAGAGATAGTTTATTTAACTCGACCGCGATAGTAATATTTTTTTTGTAAGAAAATTTTTTCTTTGCGAGTGTGTTTGAAAATACGATAAAGTTAATTTTCTTGTGAAAGTTGATTCGAAATTAAACTTATGCGTTCATAAATACCAATATGTAATACGTGTATCTGTATACCTATAGTAATACTGTATATGTAACATATTTTACCATATACACAAACACTTACAAAGGAAATAGAGAGTAACAAGTTCTTTTTTAGAACAGCCATCAAGTTCCGTGGGCGATTCTTCGTCGAACAATGTGTATTCATTTTATTGACATTCACGTTGAAGCAACACATGAGCTCTGATAAATTAAATGCGAACATCGCACCAGGAAAAATCCACGAAAAGGATAATCGTGAACCGATAGTTAACGATCTTTGGACTGATGCCTGAGATATGTTTACGATTAAAATGAATTCACGTTTTATGTACTTTCTACTATCAGGAACTATCAAAAAGTAATATCCTCTGCCAAAGATACGACGATCTAACGATTTTATAACGACATTTCTCTATGAATACATATTAATATCGTATGTCAAATATTACGTATGAAATATTTTGTAAAATGCATATTTATGAATATGTTAATTTATGTATTTAATTAAAGAAAATATAAATAACAAAACATAGTAGGTCATAATATGGTAATGTTGAGTTTTGTTTAATATTGCGGAAATTATATGAGATATATATGTAGCGCTATTTTCCAGTAATATTCCCACTTCATTTGGCCAGCAGTCGAAAATTTAATCAAAACATCTACATACCCTCCGTTCATTAGCGATTCCTAATTCCAGTCGCTCTTTTCCACGTAATATTAAAACGAAAAACCTATTGATCGTACGTGGATAAATAAAATATCTTTCTTGACTAGCATTTAAAACACTTTTTTTATCGTCTTATATGAGTATTAATCTAACGATATTTAAGCAAATTTACATTCTTATTGCAACGTAATGCAAGCTTAGATTTAAATCTAATTTTTACGACATAGAATAGCGAAGCTCGCGGGAGTTTTTTGTGAAGAAGTATGTTCTTCGAGATAAGGTATTTAAAGAAATATTTCAGTGTATGAGATATTTAAACGTATCACAACACAAAAAGAAGGAAGGAGAGTTAAAAATAAAAAAAAAAAACGGGAAGAAAAGAAAAAATGAATACGAACGCGTAGTGTCAAAAATAAATAAGAGACAAAAAGTACATGTGCGTAAACGACACGAAAACGAGAGAAAAAAAAAAGAAGAAAAAAAGAGACTACGGATTCATTTTTGATAACATTTCGAAGCTTAATTTACCGTAAAAAAATATAAAGATGCATGGGAAGAGAACGATTTTTGTCGGTCGAAGCACGACGGGATAGGATAGAAAAATATGAGAAGAGGCTACAGGAGATTGAAAGGTAGATAGAGAAAGACAATGGGAAAGAAGGAGAGAGAGAGAGAGAGAGGGAGAGAGAGAAAGGAGAGTCCTTTTCATTTGTCGATGATGAAAAGCCTAGTTTGAAAGCATGGATTTACGTCATTGGATTAAAGTACAGCTGGTCTGTCGGTGTTTACGGTGAAGCAACACGTGAGAGACGACGAGTTAGGTTTTAACAACAGTACAACCCTTGTTGAAGGTCGAGAAAGTTGCATACCCACGGTTGTTATGAGTAAGCGCGCGTGGTTCTAAAGGAAAGCTCCGAAGGGGATTGGTCGATCGGCTGATGGTCGATCGTGGAAGGGGATACCTGGTCGCGACCAAACATCGCAGTATCGTTCCGACCGTCGCGACGGTCAGAACTATTTTCGAAAGTTCGGTGAAAGCTCCGAAAAGCTTTGAGACATTCTACATCCTATTTTAACTACCGATCATAATTATTTAATAGAATTTTGTTCGCACTCGAAACTATGTTCCTTTCTTTCACGTATATAGTTATTTTGTTTTCCCGCGTAATGATCGAACCGTTCGAGAGTGAGCTAGCGGCCTAAGAGAAAGACTTTCAACGTGGGATGAGATTTTCAAATTAAATTAAGATCTTCGTTCTTTTCTTTTCTTTCTTTTTTCTTTCTTCCTTATTTTTTTCCCTTCCTTTTCCCTTTTTTTTATGTTTTCTACTTTATTGACCTTTGATCAATAGTTCTAGACGGCCAACGTCACATTTGATTCAGAATCGGTACGTATTCATACAAGTACGTTCATTTTCTCTTATTATTACATAAATTTTACTTCGTTAGATCGATAGAAACGAGAGAATAATGAACGTATTGATGTTTTAACGTTCATTATAGAAAATTATAATATATCACAGATAAATGTCTCGAATGTCTCCCTTCGTCTTTTTTTTTCTTTCTTCTTCTTCATTTTCTTAATTATGTTTATTATTATCATTCCAAACGTTCGCTTAAAATATCATTTCTATGTGCGTACGTTGTAAACAAAACTTGTTAAGATACGTAGATTTTACAAACGATCGATCAGAGAAAAAAAATCTAACGAAGTGAAACGACAGTCCGTGCTCATTAAAACAGGAGACGTATGATTAGAAGTTCAAGTTTAAGCTTAAACTCTGATTTCTGATTACTTTGGAAGAGAGAAAGAGAGAAAGAGAGAAAGATAGAAAGAGAGAAAGAGAGAAAGAGAGTGAGAGAGAGAGAGAGAAAGAGAGAGAGAGAGAGAGAGAGAGAGAGAGCAAATACATGGAAGCAAGAACTTTCATCATTCGGTAAATAGCAAAACCTACGCTCCGTACTTATAGTACTCGTACATTTGTTTGTATCTGTATCATTTCCTTTCATCTACTATCCGGGAAGAAACTTATCGAGACATTTTTAATTCAGTGAATTCATTAAACGTAAGAAACATTAAAAAAAAAGAAAAAAAATCGTAAACATCGTCAAGGTCTAAATTTACAATTGCAATGAAAGTTAAATTAATGGAACAAGGACTATTCTTTATTACAAAAAACAAATAAAAAAGAAACCGAAAGTAAAAAGAATGAATTCGAATATCGTTCAAATCGATTGGATAATTCTTTCCTAATTTTATAAATCTTTATGGAACTATTGGCAAATATTTGAATTGAACTTATTGAATCGGATCTTATTAAAAGTTGAAAGTAGATACTAAGGAAGTTTTTTAAGGTTAATGTTTGAACTTTTCGTTAAGAAGAAGTTACAGGCCGGAGCCAAGTTAGGATCGTGTAAACATTTGCTTAGATAGTTTTAACGCAAATTTGATATCGGCAATGTCAATGCCAATGTCTATTTACTTCCGTAACGAATTATCTTTATACGTACATTTTTTCGTAAATATTTTTCGAAATGGAAACTAAATGATAAATCGATACTGTCACGAACAAACTTTCGCACGAATTAGTAATAACTATCTAAACGAACTTTATTAGAATAAACGCGAACAGCATGATGAATATGGTCGAAATAATATAATTATCGTTTATTACAGGTCTAATTCGACTTAGAAACTAGATACTAATAAGATACGAATTATGTACATATAGATGCGGATCAACGGGGTCGTAAACGTGTTGGAACCAATAAGTATTGTCCTCTTAATAATGATAGCATATTTTTTTGCTTGCATAAGAAACAAATAATAATACAAAAACAAAAGTAATAATAATAATTCAACATCGTTAATGCGAAATTTGAACAACCTCGTTTCTGTGTTTCTCAAAAAAAGGCAAGAGAAGTGCTAGGAATTCGCAGAATTTAATTAAAAGCGATGGGAAAAATATTTACGCATCGGTGCGCATATATAGAGAGCACGTAGATGGAAAAACCAATAAATATATGTATATATATATATATATATATATATATATATATATATATATATATACACTTTTTCATATAAAATACATGTACATATAAAAAAAGGGATTTTTATGTATATACACGATCGCATAGACACTGTTTAGATAGAGTCGATCGATAAATCCTCGACGAACTTTCATTGGTTGTTTGATTTCAAAATTTCTCCTCACGTACGTCGCAAACCAATTCTTCGCATTTTCCTTTTTTGTTTGAACAAGGCTGCTACGAACTAATTGCTCGTCATTGATCCACGATATATAACTCTTTTCATTGTATGATACTTAAACAGGACAAGGACTATTTGTTAATTGGATAAAAGAGCTAGCAAAAAACGTGGCCAGTTTTTTTTTATTTCTAAAGAAAGTGACAATGATGCTATTTTTACAATGTCGACCGCTTTCCGTGAATACCGGTAAAAGCAAAATGCGTTAATACCCTAAGATAATGACTTAGGACGAGAAAAAGAGAAAGAGAGAGTGAGAGAGAGAGAGAGAGAGAGAGAGAGAGAGAGAGAGAGAGAGAGAGAGAGAGAAAGAGAGAAAGAGAAAATTAACACTCGAAAAGGATGTTAATTTTTTATCGACGAAAGCAACTATCCGCTCTTTGACAATATTTTTTTCTTTTTTATTATTATTTTTTGTTTTCCTTTTTATCTTACATTCACTTAGTATGCCGTTTTCGCGAGCTTTTTAAACTTCCAGATTGATAACAGAAAGAAAGTAAATTTTATTAGAATAAATATACTATGAAGTTTTTCTTTGAGAAGAAGGCCACGTTAAATTAATTTAAGAAATACAATTTCAATATACACATATGCACACATACATACATAAATATATACATATATATTATTCTATATGAATTATTCCAAATACTTCGAGAAGAAAAATTTTTCCAAAGAAATTCCGTTGCATTTCATTCTGTTACTTTTTGAACAGTGAGAATTCGAAAAATTTCAGTACTTCCCTCTTTTCAAGAATTGTGTAGAAATGATGGTTAATACGAATAAATTTCTACTATTGATAGTTCATAAATCAAGAATAAATCCGTGCGAAGGATTCCGTTTAGATATTCCGTTATGATTTATCGTCGAGAGTATTACATCAAACTTTGAACATTCCGTTCTACCCGAATATATTTACTTCCACGAGTTAATTCCAACCTGAGAATATATATCGTGTGATAATTGCGATGGAAAATCCTTCTAAATATTATTCTTTCCCTTTTGCCGATTTTCTTCCTTCAGATTTTTTCTACGGAATCAGAATAATCGGTAGTTTTACGTCGACCTAAAAGCACTTTTTCGTAATGTCGGAAACAATGCGATTGTTTTAGCGAGACACGCGATAATCGTTGAAACTTTATACGAAGTAAAATGATCTCGTCATTATGTTTTCTTGCCTGTGATAATATTCATTTCGAAGTTGTGAAATTTTTTCATGGGCATGAACGCAAACGTAAAAGAGATATGAAGAGAGAGAGAAAGAGAGGGAAAGTTAGAGAGGGAAGAAGACAGAGAAAAGAAAAAGATTCAAGATGAGAAACAGAGGAAACGAGCGAGTCGGATATTCTGCAAAACCGAGAAGACATTTTATCAACGAACGCAACGCTTCGTTGCGGGACTAGAAAAATCACGCCAATCAAGTAAATGGCAACAGATACATACCCTAATAATGACGGCCTTATGTCCCACGTAAATATTCTCTTCTCCGATCTTTTACTGAGAAATTGTCGCTTATCAAAATTTATCGACTCCCATGGAATTCTTTGTCTACACTGCCGTATCGACCATCAGCGAAACGAACCATCTCAGCAAATAATTGTTTTACAGGTTCGACGATAATTAGATTGTTACGTCAACGTAGACGAGAATAATAATTTCACAAATAAAGGATTGTCCTTTATATAATTATCATTTGTATATGTGCGAATATGTCCGTTAGAAAGCAATATCATTGTAAATGACAGCATGGGAATATTGTTAACTGGGAAATTGAAATTTCATTAACCGATGGATAGAAACTGTTCGAACTGACTGTAAGGTAGATCTCTAAAATTATGTAATTTCGCGGGAAAGTTCTAGATCATCTGTCTTCCAAGAAGATCTTGATATTCGTCTCTTATTACGGACCGGAAACGAACGAGTAAACTACATCCGGAAGTTGTTCCTCTTTTAACATTTTCGAAATACCTAGTAACTATAAATAAGGAAAGGATTTTTTTATTGGTTCGACGAAATAAAAGGAAGTCGTGCGTGAAACTTAACGTATTTTTTTTAATATTTTATCGATAGTATCACAACGGATACATGATAATTGTTAAAACCATTTGAAGTATAAGAGCTAAAACGAAATTGATTTCTTTCATTGTAAGATCGTTGGCAGTTCCGGTTCCGGTATTGCGCAAAGATTTATCACAACAGGTGGTGCAAGCGTTAGCTTTCATTATTTCGCCGACCTTGTAGCAACCCGGATTGCATTTACTCGTGCACATCCTTTGCAACGAGAACATTTTTTGGATAGTAAGGATATCGTACCACCTGTAAAAAGAAACAAGAAAGAAAAAAGAAAATGAAAAAAATATATGTTTTTTTTCTTCTATATTGATTCAAAGGAAAAATCATTTTCACTTTATATTATATTGTTATTGATTCAATTATACTTTGTTTTTTTTTTTTTTCAATGAATATAATGTCTATATCATACACATACAAATGCACATATATATAATTTTGGACTGAACTAAAATTTTTAGCTGGCTAATGTAAATAGGCATACGCACAGAGGCGCTATACGGACAATGTTAACGGAATGTGCTCGTATATATACGGTATGTCTGTTTTAAATGTATTCAGGCGATAATTCTTGCTAAAAAATCTAATTGATGTCAGCTATAAGAATATAAGGTTCCATTAAAAAAATGTAAACACGACCTTATCATATATCACTCTGAGGTCATCGAAAAATCAAACAATCATCATTACGATGATGTCTCAATCCCTTTGCGCCCATTCAATATTCGTTTAAAACGTTTGTTTCTTTTTTTTCCCCTTTTCTATTTCTTTTTCTTTTCCTTCGTATTTATTAATACTTAAGAAAATAATCGTGTCTGTACGTATAAATCAGACGTTGTGTACATGTAAATACAGACACATAGATGAACAAGGGAAGATAAGAAGATGGTAGATAGGAAAAAATGCATAATCCTTCACTTACCATCGGAGAGGGCGATCGAATGCGCGCAAAGCTGACAGGAATATCTTCAGTCATTTTCGAAGAAATCGAAACACCTGATATGTATACGTATACCTGATATATATATATATATATATATATATATATATATATATATATATATATATAATAATTCGAATCGAAAACCGATACTAGGATCGTCGCGTTTATGGAACCAGAGAAAAAGAAATAATTGAAAAAGACTAATGACCCGACGCCATTTCCGTCGGAATTTTCTATATACGTGTTAGAGGAAAGACACAAATGATGATGTTAAACTCTAGTAGGTAAGACAATGGAGAAGAAAGAGGGAGAGGGATGGGATATTCTTGACTCGAGAAAAGTAGACTCTTTTTCGCGGATTTTCGTCATGCCGCAGACGCTCTCGCGACGCTCGCGACGCTCCGTGCCCACTCAGAATCTTCGCGAGTTGGTGGCACGGCATCGGAGTTTGCGCACAGCACGTATCGCTCCAGAAACCTCGAAACGTTGAAAATCGATAATCCTGCGAAAAGGTCCCTGTCCCTTTCGTCGTAGTTGTCGTCGTCGTCGTCATCGTCGTATACTGACGTCAGAACCGCGAAACTGTAGTACGAGGAGAACGAATTAACTACGAATTTTTAATGTTACGTTATCTTCTTTTTCTCATTTATTTATTTCTTTCCTCTTCTTTGCCTCTTCGTTTAGCTTATATTCCGCCAATAATTCAAGAACATACCAATTGATTTATAAAGAGAAAACTAAGGGAAATATATAGGATACTTCTATTTCTGATGAAGAAAAGAAAGAAAATTCACTTATCTCATAGAATAATAGTCATATCCGAATGATTGCCCCCTTTATTAATTCCTATAAAATGTTCGAAATATATCTGTTTAACGGGTGTGCGTTCGATCGAAATATATCGATCTTCCATTGAGGAATGTAATATCTAATGAGGACTAAAATAAGGCGAACGTGTGAAATTAAATTTACCGACGTTCTATCGAACAACGATAAAGAGTAGCTTGTTCTCATTCTTAAATGGATCCGTCTGCTCGATCGTTTCGATTTTACTTGCGTATATTTTCATGTTCACGAAATTTCGAATGCATCTCTTTGCACCAGATACATCTATTATCAATCTCTTAACGTTCAGCCACTCGATAAATTGTCGACGGTGTCGGTCACGAAATAAGAAATTTTCATGTAAACATTATAACAATTATATTATTGTTATTAATTTTCTTATTTTTGGCAGGTATTAATATCATAAAATGATATAGGATGTACTTATATCTAATTATTCATATTATTGTTCATAGTTAGATTCAGTAGTTAGCTACAGTATCATGAATCATTAATGACGAATAGCCATTGCGGTCAGCATTTCGAAATAACTTGACTAATGTCTGAAATGATAACATTTCAAATTTCATTTGACGTAAATTAAATTTCATACAAATTAGAATTTCAAAAATAATATGAAACGTTGATGTTTCTATGTATTTCTAGAAATGCTAGTTTTCTCTTCTATATAGCAATCACCAAAAAAAAAAAAAGAAAAATCATCATTTCTAGTATCCATTTTTACGTTTCAGAATGTTCTAATCTGGCTGAGTATTTTGCCAAATCGATATCTCGATTGTCCGGCTTTCGTGTAATCAGTTCTTCGGTTATTTGACGTTTGAATGATCGGCTATGCCATTGTATTAGTTATTAAGTATTGCACGATTTCATCTATTCAAATATCTATATTTTTATGATATTTTGTTCCATTCAAATTTTATTTAAACTTTTCCGTACAAATATGAATGTAAGAAATCATTCATTTTCAAAAATAAATAATTTGTAAAATTCGATTATATAAAACACTTTTAAATGCAAACGATTTGTACATATATATACATATATAACATATATTATCAATTTATTAAAAAAGTAAACAACCAGTCATTTGTTATTTTGACATAGTCGTTTTTAATTAGGTCTCACAGCCATTGAGTCTTCAATGTGCCGAGGATATCAAAGAGCTACCGGTCGCACAAAAGAATCAGTTGAAACTTTTCATCGATCATTCCACCTTTGTGAGACGTTACCTGTACATTTTGCAGAGGTGAATAACCGCAGAAAAATCGATTTCAAGTCGTTCGAACAGTCGGCGGTGCAACTGCTTTCTCTGTCACGAAGGTCTCTTCCTCCTTTGAAATTACGGCAACAATTCAAAGTATGTATTTATCTTCATTCTTTCTCTTTCTTTTCTCTTCCCTTTTTTTCTCCTCCTCTGATCAGTAAATATATATTAAATATTAACAAATAATTCTTCGTTTATCAATAAAAATGAACGATAAATCATATTATCTTTAATAATATTATTTAAACACTTCGAACGTTCTACGAATGCAAGACAAATTCATCGCGCTCTTCCGAATGAAATTTTATTTGAAGTGGCACAGGTTTGCGATTATTTGCTTAAACTTTATAAAAAGTGTACAACGTTACAGATTTCCATAGTCACTTCTCGCGGATCCATCTTGAAATATTTCATCTTGTAAATCAACTTTAACGGTTGTAAAGCATTCGTACATATGACGTATACGTATGACGTATTCGTACATGCAAATCGATTCTATGAGATATTTATACAACGATTTTCAGGTAATGCTATAAAGTTTTCTATTGAAAGAGTCAAATAAATATACAGAAGGAATAAATAAATAACGATTTCCATGATCAAATAAAAGATGAAAATGTACCTTCTAAAAGACGAAATGGTACCTTCCGAATGTTACAGCGGGTAATTTCGAGTTTAACGAAAAGAGGAAGAGAGATATAGAGAGAAAGAGAGAGAGAGAGAGAGAGAGAGAGAAAGAGAAAGTCTCTCACAACTTTCGTGTAATTAATCCGTTCCTCATTAAAACGTCTTCGTGGTATTTTGTTTTCTGTAATGATATCACGATCATGAAAGGTTATCATGAAGGAAAAGAAAAGAAAGAAATAATTAAGAAGGAAAAAAATAAAAATAAAAAGTAAGAATAAAAACAAAAAGATTCACGCATGCACCTAAATACACACCCACATATACACTTCTACATCCTTTTTCCTTGTCGTTCGACATTTAATATTCGAATATCAAGTGTAATGTATATCGTAACAAGAGAATTAAATGGCGGATCGAACATATATGTCCGACAGTGTGAAGTGTGTCGTTTTAATGGCACCGCAAGGAGTTAAGGAATATGACGAAGGATATTCTCCGCTAAATGAAAAAAATGAAGCAAAGGGAGAAAGAGGATGGAAAGGGGGAAATAGTAGAGATAATTTGTTTAACACGAACGCGAGTGTAACTTTTTTATGTAGGAAAATGTTTCTTTACGGGGGCGTTTGAAAATACGATAAAGTTGATTTCCTTGTGAAAGTCGATTCGCAATTACACTTACGCGTTCGTAGTTACCAATATCTAGGTCTATCTGTATACGTATTGATTTATTTTAACATATACACAAACACTTGCGAAGGAAGTAGAGTGTAACAAGTTCTTTTTTAGAACGGCCATTAAGTTCCATGGGCGATTCTTCTTTGAACAATGTGTATTCATTTTATTTACATTCACGTTGGAGCAACACGTGAGCCGACGAGCTCTGATAAATTAAATGCGAACTACGCTCCAAGAAAAAACCACGGAAAGGATAATCGTGAACCAATAGTTAACGAGATTTGGACGGATGCCAGAGATACATTTACGATTAAAAAAAATTCACGTTTTATGTGCCTTCTACTACCAGGAACTATCAAAATGTAATCCTCTTTGCCAAAGATACGATGATCTAACGATTTTATAACTACGTCTCTCTGTGAAGACGTATTAATATCGTACGTCAAATATTACGTATGAAATATTTTAGAAAATGCATATTTATGAAAATATTAATTTATGTATTTAATTAAAGAAAATATTAATAGGAAAACATAGTAAGTAAAAATATGGTAATGTTGATTTTTATTTAATATTGCAGAAATTAAATAGGATATATATGTAGCGCTATTTTCCACTAATATTCCTACTTCACTTGGCCAGCAGTCGAAAATTTAATCAAAACATCTATATACCCTTCGTTCATTAGCGAATCCCAATCTCAATCGCGCTTTTCCACGTAATATTAAAACGAAAAGCCAATACATCGTACGTGGATGAATAATATATCCCTTTTGATTAACATTTAAAACACTTTTTCTATCGTCCTATATGAGTATTAATCCAACGACATTAAAACCAATTTACATTCTTATTTCAACTTTATGCGAGCTTAGATTTAAATTTAATTTTACAACATCGAATAGCGAAGCTCACGGGCGCTCTTTCGCGATAAAGTATTTAAGGAAATATTTAAATGTATGAGATATTTAAACTTATCACGGCGCGAAAAGAAGGAAGGAGAGTTAAAGATAAAAAAAAAAAAAGAACGGGAAGAAAAGAAAAAATGAATACGAAGGCGAAGTGTCAAAAATAAATAAGAGACAAAAAGTACATGTGCGTAAACGACACGAAAACAAAGAAAAAAAGGAAGGAAAAAAAGACTACGTATTTATTTTCGATAAAATAACGAAACTTAGTTTTCCGTCGAAAATATAGTGCTGCGTCTTTGTAATAGAACGATTCTCGTTAGTCGAGGCTCATCCGGATAGGATATTGAAATAGAAAAAGAGGCAAAAAGAGATTGACAGGTTGATAGAGAAAGGCAATAGGATGAAGGAGTGAGAGAGAGAGAGAGAGAGAGAGAGAGAGAGACCACAAGATATAGAAAATTGAAAAAGCATCATAGAAAAAGAGGAAGAAGAGTTCCTTTTCGTTTGTCGGTGATGAGAAGTCGAATTTGAAAGGATAGATTTACGTCACTGGATTAAAGTACAGCTGGCCGGTCGGTGTTTACCGTGAAGCAACACGTGAGAGACGACGAGTTAGGTTCTAACAACAGTACAACCCCCGTTGGACGTCGAGAAAGTTGCATACCCACGGTTGTGTTATGAGTAAGCGCGCGCGGTTTTAGAGAAAAGCTCGACAGCACGGCGGAAAGCTCCGAAGGGGATTGGTCGATCGGCTGCTGGTCGATCGTGGAAGGGGATACCGGGTCGCGACCGAACATCGCAGTATCGCTCCGACTGTCGCGACGGTCAGAACTATTTTCGAAAACTCGGTGAAAGCTCCGAAAAGCTTCGAGACATTCTATATCCTATTTGAACTATCGATCATAATTATTTAATAGAATGTTTTTTTTTTTTTTACGTTCGAAACCATGTCCCTTTCTTTCACGACTATAAATAGTTTTTTGTCTCGCGAAATGACGGAACCGTTTGAAAGTAAGGTAGCTTTTTACGAGAAATATTTTCAACGTGCGACTAGATTTCAATATTAATATCATATTTCGTTTATTTTATTCTCTTTGTCTCTTTCTTTTTTCCTTTCTCTTCTTTTTTTTTTTTTTTTTTTTTTTTTTGATATTCACATATATACGTATATACGTACGTACGTATATATATATATATATATATATATGTGTGTATGTATATGTCTATATATGCATACTTTTCGTTTAACGAAAAAAGAATATACTGCGAGAAAGTGAAAAGAAATTTCGTTAAAGATACTGCTTTAAAGAGAAGTATAAAGGGAAATTGATTACGCGCCTATCAGAGTATTTCCGTGATCTTCGATTAGATCTTTCCGACCGATTTAGATCGATCTATCAATAAAGTTGAAGAAAACAAATAAACGAGTGAAAAGGACGGGCATCGTCACTTTTGACTCAGAATCGGTACGTATTTATGCACGTACATTCATTTTCTCTTATTATTACGTAAATTTGGCTTCGTTAAATCGATAGAAACGAGAAAATAACAACCGTATTGATGGTTTAACGTTCATTATAGAAAATTGTAATACATCACAGAGAAATGTCTCGAATGTCTCTCTTCGTCTTTTTTTTTCTTTCTTCTTCTTCATTTTCTTAATTATGTTTATTATTATCATTCCAAACGTTCGATTAGAATATCATTTCTATGTACGTACGTTGTAATCAAAATATGTTAAGATACATAGATTTTGCAAACGATCGATCGGAGAAAAAAAATCTAACGAAGTGAAACGACAGTCCGTGCTCATTAAAACAGGAGAGCTTTGATTAGAAGTTTAAGTTTAAGCTTAAACTCTGATTTCTGATTACTTTGGAAGAGAGAAAGAGAGAAAGAGAGAAAGAGAGAAAGAGAGAGCGAGAGAGAAAGAGAGAGCGAGAGAGGGAGAGTGCAAAAACATGGAGGCGAGAACATTCGTCATTCGGTAAATGGCAAAACCTACGCTCTGTGCTTATAGTACTCGTACATATGTGTGTATCTATGTATCATTTCCTTTCATCTACTATCCGGGAAGAAACTTATCGAGACATTTTTCTTTCAGTGAATTCATTAAACGTAAGAAACATTAAGAAAAGAAGAAAAACCGTAGACATCGTCGAGGTCTAAATTTACAATTGCAATGAAAGTTAAATTAATGAAACAAGGACTATTCTTTATTACAAAAACCAAATAAAAGAGAAAAAAGAAACCGAAAATAAAAAGAATGGATACGAATATCGTTCAAATCGATTTAATTTTTTATAAAAGTTTAAAATTTCTCTGGTAGATACGCACCTGGATATATCCTATATTTAAAAACTCTTACTGCTAAAATTTTATATACAGAAATCGATCGTAAATATAATGAAATATACAGAACATATCCGATAATTATATAATATATATATATATAATATATAAGGTTGATGTTTGAACTTTTCGTTAAGAAGAAGTTACAGGCCGAAGCCAATTTAGGATCGTGTAAACGTTTGTTTAGATAGTTTTTACGCAAATTTGATATCGGCGGTGACAATGCCAATGTCTATATACTTCCGTAACGAATTACCTTTAGACGTACATTTTTTTCATAAATATTTTTCGAAATAGAAACTAAATGATAAGTCGATACTGTCACGGATGAACTTTTACACGAGTTAATAATAATTATCTAAACAAATCTTATTAATAGGAACGCGAACAGCATAATGAATATCGTCGAAATAATATAATTATCGCTTATTACACGTCTGCTTCGATAAAGAAACTAAATACGAATTCGATACGAATTCGAAACGAATTAGATACGAATTAATACGAATTAAAAGGGTCGTATACGTGTTCGAACCAATAAGTATTGACCCTCTAATAATGATGACAACGACGAGATATCGACATAAAATCGAGTAGTCGAATAATTGGAGAATTATGTAGTTATTCAAGCATATTTTTTTGCTTGCATAAGAAACAAATAATAATACAAAAACAAAAGTAATAATAATAATTCAACATCGTTAATGTGAAATTTGAACAACCTCGTTTCTGTGTTTCTCAAAGAAAGGCAAGAGAAGTGCTAGGAATTCGCAGAATTTAATTAAAAGCGATGGGAAAAATATTTACGCATCGGTGCGCATATATAGAGAGCACGTAGATGGAAAAACCAATAAATATATATATGTATATATATATATATATATATATATATATATATATATATACACTTTTTCATATAAAATACATGTACATATAAAAAAAGGGATTTTTATGTATATACACGATCGCATAGACACTGTTTAGAAAGAGGCGTACGATAAATCCTCGACGAACTTTCATTGGTTGTTTGATTTCAAAATTTCTTCGCACGTTCGTCGCAAACCAATTCTTCGAGTTTTCCTTTTTTATTTGAACAAGCTTTTGCTGCTACGAACTCATTGCTCGTCATTGATCCACTCTCTTCATGTATGATACTTAAACACAGCAAGGACTATTTGTTAATTGGATAAAGGAGCTAGCGAAAACCGTGGTGAGTTTTTTTTTATTCCTAAAGAAAGTGACGGTGAAGCTATTTTTACAGTGTCGACCGCTTTCCGTGAATACCGATAAAGGCGAGATGCGTAAACACCCTGAGATAATGACTTACGATGAGAAAAAAAGAGACAGAGATAGAGAGAGAGAGAGAGAGAGAGAGAGAGAGAGAGAGAGAGAGAGAGAAAATAAACACTCGAAAAGGATGTTGTTAATTTTTTATCGACGAAAGCAACGATCCGCTCTTTGACAATATTTTTTTCTTTTTTATTATTTTTTTGTTCTTTTTTTTTATCTCATATCCACTTAGTATGCTGTTTCCGCGAGCTTTTTAAACTTCCAGATTGATAACAGAAAGAAAGTAAATTTTATTAGAATAAATATACTATGAAGTTTTTCTTTGAGAAGAAGGCCACGTTAAATTAATTTAAGAAATATAATTTCAATATACACATATGCACACATACATACATGAATATATACATATATATAGCGAATTATTCCAAATACTTCGAGAAGAAAAATTTCTCCAAAGAAACTCCGTTGCATTTCATTCTGTTACTTTTTGAACAGTGAGAATTCGAAAAATTTCAGTACTTCCCTCTTTTCAAGAATTGTGTAGAAATGATGGTTAATACGAATAAATTTCTGCTATTGATAGTTCATAAATCAAGCTTAAATCCGTGCGAAGGATTCCGTTCAGATATTCCGTTATGATTTATCGTCGAGAGTATTACATCAAACTTTGAATATTCCGTTCCACCCGAATATATTTACTTCCACGGGTTAATTCCAACGTGAGAATATATATCGTGTGATAATTGCGATGGTAAATCCTTCTAAATATTATTCTTTCCCTTTTGCCGATTTTCTTCCTTCAGATTTTTTCTTCGGAATCAAAATAATCGGTAGTTTTTCGTCGACCTAAAAGCACTTTTTCATGATATCGGAAACAATGCGATTGTTTTAGCGAGACACGCGATAATCGTCGAAACTTTTTACGAAGTAAAATGATTTCGTCATTATGCTTTCTTGCCTGCGATAATATTCATTTCAAAGTTGTGAAATTTTTTCATGGACATGAACGCAAAACGTTAATGAGAAATGGATAAAGAGAGAGAGAGAGAGAGAGAGAGAACAAAACGTTTCGAAAACTAGTTGGCGAGAATTTACGATCTGAGAAATAATGTAAGAAAAGTACTTTTAACATTTTATTGTTCATTTTCATGAAATAATGAAACTCGAAGTGACTGTCGCGACCTATTCATAGTGGAGCAGTACAGTATTGATCATACAATAGCCGATGTCATGCACGTTCAGTAAAACAACTTTAAGGCGATCGGACATGGCCATCTTCTTTACTATAAAATTCAATATAAAATTTGTATCAACTTTAATTTTCATCAAAATCGTCCTATCATGTTTCCTTTATTAAGTTTATAACTTTCTCATTAATATAACAAATGTTTCTCTCTCTCTCTCTCTTTCTCTCTCTCTCTCTCTCTCTCTCTCTCTCTCTTACTATCTATCTTTTTCTCTCTTCTCGTTTCCATTGGAAAACAAAAGCGACGTTTCTACGTACGTAATTCGTACGTATATCGTAAATTCGTACATGAAGTATATGTAGTTACGTGTAAGTTATACGACCTGAGGGAAGTAAGAAACGATGTTAAACGATTTTTCGTTAAGTACATTCTCAGGTTAGGAAGTAAATGCATTTGACGTTAAGGTCTAACGAAGAGAGAGGGGGGGAGAAGGAGAGAGAGGAAAAGAGTGAGTGAGAGAGGAAGACTGAGGGACAGAGACAAAGATAAGTGCATCCTTTTGAAAAAGAATTTCATCGATTCGTGTTGTGTGTGTATACATATATATATATATATATATATATATATATATATATATATATATATATATATATATATATATATATATACATACATATCCTACGTGCGTATGCGAACAAAACTATGAACGGGAACTTATTTCCGAACGACATCTTACTCTCTTTCTCTTTTGTCTATTAATCTTTCACTCCGGTGAATTCGTTTATCGTCAAAACTAAAAGTTCAAACGATATATAAGTTTGAAAATCGAAAGAAAGTAGTTCACGGTTGTTAGTAAAAAGACAAAAATTCGAGAAATAGTGTTTCGTACTCTCGATAATATCCTTTTTACAAGAACACGTATAGTTCTATTTCGGTTTAGTTAGAATTCAGGAACGAATGAAAAAGAAATTGAATCGACAATTTTCTACACGTGAACGTTTTATCGAATGTACTTTTAAGACGAAGATAACTTCTTCGAAATATTTTATCAAACAAAAACATTTCAAATGTCACGAGAGATTTGAGAGATATATATAAAAAGACGCGAGTATTCCTTAGAAGTATTTTATACTTGGGGAATAAACGAGAAACGATTTTTTATCACTATCAAATTATTAATAAATAATTCGACGGTAGCTTTTGTAATATTCATTAAGAAAAGTTTCTTTTCGATTTAAGAGAAAAGTATTTTCATCTTGTTAATTTGTCACTCTCTCGATAGAACTTACGAATGATATTCAAAAAGTTGTTGATTAAAAAGTAAAGAGAAATCTGATTAAATCCAAACGAGTGTTAGCAAAACGAATAGTGAGGAGAATTAAATATCGATAATCATTTTACAGTAAAGTTATATAGTTTCTTCTACAACGAGATCTTTCACAAGTCGCCATCCTCGCCTCGTTGATAATTATTAGAAAGAACGTGATAACGAAAGAAATGATTTAACGTGTGATTATTCTCGAACATTATTGTCTGGAACTTAACTCCCTAGAGAAAGTCTTTTTAATCTTTTTCTTCTTTTTTCCCCTTTTTTTTCTTTTTTCTTTTTTTGTCGAGACGATCAATCGGAGAAAGGCTCACTCGAATACGTGATGCCACGAACGTTCGCGAATTGAGTCGATGTTATGGGATATGAAATAAAATAAAATAAAAGAAAATAAAATAAAATAAAAAGAACAATTACGTGCTCCGCGAAAAATTGTGGAGAGGATTTTTATATAAAATCTCGATGACCGTATGAAATGCGAAAGTACGAAAGTATCGATCATCGATATTGCAATACCTAGAGAAAATCATCTCGTGGAAATATGAGAATAATACTAATTGCGTTCGTGGCTAATAGAGCGTTAAATCGCATTCTCTGTATTATTACGGTAGGGAGGAGGGGCGGGAAAACACACACACACACACACACACACACATATACAAAGTAAACAAAACAACGGAATCGTACTCTTATCGTTTTAACACTTTGACTGCCATGTTGGTCATATATGACCGGCCACGATTTTTCCTGTGACGCCACGGTGGTCATTGGTGACCGGAGCGCTTCGACTATTTACAATTGTAAAAAATGAATGAAAATTGACAGTTAGTGCATTTTGAATATGGCCGATATATAGAAAATACTTTAAAATAAAAAGTGCCTCATTGAACAATTAAAAATTTTTATTAGAACATCAGTAAAAGAAAATATTATAACAAGTCTAACAACATCTAACGGTGCACTTTGTTGAAACACTTTAAACACAAATGTGGCGTATCAACGCAATCTGGACAGTAGGTGGTCACCTTTCTGGTCCGATTTTTAGCAATTTTTGATCCTAACAGTTTGACATTTTTTTTATAACACTCTCTGCAAAACTTTCTTTCCAGGTACGCTTGCCCTTCTTTCTTCTGCATTTCGTGCCGCAATCTTCGTCGAGTAGGTGTATTTGACAGTGCTGGTGAATGGCGCTGTGTAAGGTGCATTGCGAGTGCCATTCTAAAGTCTGGTACCTTGATTTTTGTTCTCGTGGCGAGTTTATAGAGTATCAGCGTGTTTGAGACTGATGTATTCAATAATAACTCTAAAGCTAATTTACGTTTTTTTTTTTTTTACGTTTCGTTTACGACGAAATAAGAAATACGAAAGCTTGTTGAAATAAACGAAGGCCTGTTTTAATTTGTCTTTAGCAACTGTCACCATGGCGCCACGGTGGTCACCCGTGACCAACAGTCAGATAAACGCTTCATTGGGTAAAAATGTTGTCTTATATCATCAATTTATTTATATTTTGCCATTATATGTTTTAAATAATAAAAGAACTCCCATGGCGTCCTGAGCAAAACATGTGATTTCGGCGTGGCAGTCAAAGGGTTAACGATGATCAACATTGAAAAGAGAGAAAAGAAAAATACTTGCCAATTTTGATAATCGAGAAAAGATTAAAAGAAAATCCCAAAGAAAATCGCACCTCCGAGCGATTTCTAAGGGCAATTTACATTTCTTACTAAGGGCTCTCGAGTACTTTCTAGAGAGGATAAGAATAACGATCTTTTCATTTGCGAATCGACTTGGAGTCTATACCGAAGGCTAAGTGGATTTAAAAAAAAAAAAAAGCTTTATAAACGAGAGACGTTGGCCAATAAAGTAATGGCAATGATCTTCCCATATAATACTATAATGCCAAGAACTAAAATAGCTCGTTCATGGTAGCCATATAAATGGAAGACGAAGAGTAAGAATAATAAGAAGAAAAAAGCCAGAAAAGAAAAGAAAAATGAGGAGGAGGTGGAGGTGGAGGTGGAGGAAAACAAGGGAGATGAAGGAAACGAGGTAAAATTGTTCCTAAGGCTTAGCACACCTGATCTTACTCGCACAACAAAGAGGATAATGTTTCTCTCGTAATTAACAAGTAATTTCGAAATTCGACGAAGGGATTCATAAGGGCGACACTTAGGCCAAGGTCGACCAATGAAAAATGGAAGAATCATCGTCCGATCTAAGAACTTAATCTTCCTGGCCTTCCTGTCTTTTGCAAACTTTAAAGCCGAGCTGAAGATTGCCAGGTTTCTATTTTCTTTTTCTTTTTCTTTTTCATTTTCATTTCTTTTTTCTTTCTCTTTTTGAGCTAAAAAGAAACAACAATCCGGCTGGATATGACCGGACCAGGAATAAATTGTCACAAATGGATTTCCTCTTTAGTTTATGATTATTTTTTATTCTCACTCACGACGTATAAGTTGATGGTCGAAAAGTGAACTTTTCTTTTCGTTTTTATTAATAACGAAATTTAAATTTAACTTATTTCATTTTTTTTTGTTTTGTTTCTTTTTCATTTCCTACTATTTCTTTCCTTTTTTCGTTTTTCATTGACTACTACGATTCGATTAACAATCTGTCTCTACGATCGACAATAGCAATTTTTCGAC
The DNA here is from genome assembly GCA_911387935.1 of Dolichovespula saxonica. Lineage (NCBI taxonomy): Eukaryota > Metazoa > Arthropoda > Insecta > Hymenoptera > Vespidae > Dolichovespula > Dolichovespula saxonica. The sequence continues at coordinate 6,343,205 of OU426998.1, read as the reverse complement.
GATATTATTTTCATATTCAGCTCAACCCATGAAATTTTCGTTCGAGCGTAAACATGAAATATTCAAAGCCGAAGCTTTACGTTTTCCTTCATTTTTCTCTTTCTTCAACGGTACTATTAATCCGAATTCCATCCTATTCTTGCTCTTCTTCTTCTTCTTTGTCTTCATTTCCTTCGTTTATCTTGAAACGAAGTAACAAACAAACTACCGATAATTTTCTGCGCTAAAAACAAACACAAAGGTTGGCATACTGAAGAGCATTAAAATTTAGTTTAGAAGAATACGTTTTCTTTTTTGTTTTTTCTTTTTTCCTAACGTTCTCTTTGAAAATTTTTAATGTTTTCCTTTTCTCTCTCTCTCTCTCTCTCTCTCTCTCTCTCTCTCTCTCTCTATTTATTTATTTATTTTTGTTTTCGAAATATTTTTAAAATCATCAGACCGATGAAAAGGAAAAAAAAGGATAGAAAAAATAGATCGATTACTACAAAGGAAGGGACATATTCAACGAAGAGAACGGTCGAGCGAGTTAAAATGTAAGATATAGGTAACGACAGATACGTAATTAACTTTTGGTTTCCACACTCGGTTGACTCTATCGTTCTGTTAAAATCAATCTGAATGACGAAACGTTTGTTCTCTCTGGAAATTGTAGTCCCAACCCTATTCTATCCGATCCCCATTCTTCTCTCTCTCTCTCTCTCTCTCTCTCTCTCTTCAATTTCTATCTCTCTATCCTTTGCTTTTTCATTATCACCATCAGGATACCGTTCGATCACCGAACGTGATCGTTGATTTCAATCCGCGGGACGTAAATGCTCTGATATCTTCGTTTTACGAACCATCCGCACAAATCCTTGCCGCTCGAATAATCCGCACCCGAGAGACACGAACTCGCGATATAATTAGAATCTTGTCTTTTATATAGTAATTCGATGACAAGTATATTCGATGGGATGATTTCTCCAATGCAAAAAGAAAAGAAAGGAAAAAGAGAGGGCGTGAGAGAGACAGAGAAAGAGAGAAAGAGAGAGAGAGAGAGAGAGAGAGAGAAAAGGGGAGAAGAAAGAGGAGAAAAAAATTTACCGTTCGGCGAACTTTACTTTCACGTCGAATAAATTTCCGTTAAAATGTACGTTCCGTCAGAGAAAAGCTCGCGTCTTATTTACTACGCCTTAGGTAAAAACGAAGGATTCCTAAGGATGCCTTCTTGCAGAATTTATTAACTCCTGAGGGGGAAGTGTCGGATGATAGAAGGAGACAAGGGGGAAGAAAAGAAAGGGAGGACGTAAAAACGGAAAATCTTTTGGGTTGGTAGTAATATTCTCGTTCGAGGGGAAAAGAGAAAGAGAAAGAGAAAGAAAGAAAGAAAGAGAGAGAGAGAGAGAGAGAGAGAGAGAAAAGAGGAGAAAAGCACACTTTCGTTCCATCGTGTCTCGCCGATCTCTGAACCGTTTCGTTTCGAACTTGATTTTTGCCGGGAGCGATTAAAGCGACTGACTCGAACAATCGGATTTTAAAATTAAAGTTATCGAATAGGTGCGTACAATCGTGTCCCGAACGAGTAAAGGAAAGTACTTCGTAGAAAAATAAAAAAATAGAAAAAAGAAGAAAAGTAGTCCGAAAGGATATTTCGCTAATGTTCGATAAGCCTTTTAACGTTTCAATCGAGCGTCGAAACTTTTTTAATCGACGACAAGCTTATGGGCGATAATTCTCTTTCCTTTTTTGTAGCTTTCTTTCTTTCTTTCTGTCTCTCTTTTTATTCCGTTCCCTTCTTTTATTTGTTTTTTCATTCTTTTTTTTTGTCATATCTTTTATTTTCCTTTTTTTTTTTTTTCGTTCTTTCGATAACGCCCGTCAAATTTGTTCACGTGAAAATATTCACAAATCTACGTGCAAATACAATAACGCGAGAAATACCTACTACGTGATATTATTTTAGGACGTTCATATACGTCGTTACAATTTCGACCAGGATTTCGTTCGTTCATTCGTTCGTTCGTTCGTTCGTTCGCTGAAGTTTACGTAATTTTAGGTTTTAATTTCATCCCTTTCTACTTCTATTTACAATAGACGCTGCACGTAACCACCCTTATTCATGGATAATAGTCGCTTCACTCCCTCTCTCTCTCTCTCTCTCCTTATTTCTCTTTTTCTCTCTCATTGTACGATTATATGAACGTTATCGGACGTGAATTGCCAGGAGCTTGCTCGAAAGCGCGTGGACGAAGTAAGTACCTTAACGTAACTGTTCCCCCGAGGTTTATTAGTCTTTGTTAATAACAGGGTGATGTGCGCCATATATAATTAATTGTATTATTCAGAATATGTCCGAGAAACGATGAAGTTTTGAAATCGTCATTGGGAATAATATAAATGATATCATTTCCAGGTTGTCAATAAGAGGATTGGAAGGAACATTATTATCGTGCTAATGCTGTGCGTAGTATACCGCCATTAAGTTTCCATATCGCATAAAATTAATAGTTTCTTGCTTTATACAGTATACGTAATATCTTATATGTAACTTTCCAATTAACCGTCTTCCTCTTTAATTTCAAAGTTTAACCTTCCCTTCCCACCTCTCTTCCTTCTTCTTCTTCTTCATCTTCTCTATCTCTCTCTCTCTCTCTCTCTCTCTCTCTCTCTCTATCTCTATATTTATATATATATATATATATATATATATATATATATATACACGCACACACAATTTAGCAGGCAAACTTTTCTTCTTCCGACTTTACTTATTAGTTCTAAAACATTTAACGAAATTATAAAACTAACGGACGATCTTTACGAACGCGAACGTTTTGATCAACCTTTTACTTTTACTCCCCTTTTAATTTGGATATATATATATATATATATATATATATATATATATATATATATATATATATATATACATATATATCAAAACGTACGGAACAACGTGATTTTCTTTAACGTCGGAGAGTCGACGTTACTCGGAGAGTAACGACGTTTAACGCGTTACAGATGCAACTTAAATGTTTCGTAAAGGTCGAATGGCGTAAAGGATTTTCAACGTTTTCGAATGAAATCAACAATTGAAATAACGACAAAGAAACTTTTGCTTGCGCAAAAATTCGTTCAATGAAGTTAATACGCTTGTTTGTCACGCGAAAAGAACAAACGATTCAACGACGAATGGAATTATAAACGAACGAAGTAGCAATATCCTCTCGTCGAATATCCGCGTAAACGTTTTCCATCGGATTCATATTCATGGATTTAAAAATTTGCATAAATCTGCAATGTCATTTTCATGATTCTCCTTCTCTATCTCTATTTCTTCTTTTCATCTTTTTTCATGTTCTTTCTTTTTTTCTTTTCTTATTTACTTCTTTGTTTTCATCGGCAAACAATACCATCGGTTTCTTTATTAAAACAATCCGATGGACACGTATATATTATCATATTATATCGAATATGAATCTTAATAAATTATCGTGTATGCGCGTGCACGTGAACAATCGAATTTGTTTACCGATCAATCCGCATACTCATGATTCCTTGCATATTCATGATTTGTAGCTACAAATGGGTATAGTGTTCGAAACAGGTTAACGAGAATAGATAGTTGTCATAAACCTATCCGTTATATTTCATTATTATTATTATTATTATTATTATTATTATTATTATTATCATTATTATTATTAAATACTTAGGTATAAATATATCACGTACACAATATTACGTATTTAGCGTCAAATTAAGTATTTTAATTCGAATTTATTTACTTATTTATTTCCATGTGGTTGGATGGACAAAAAGAAAAAGAAAAAATAGCGGACATTCTCACGCGTCGGTATTATTCTTACACTAGAGGACGAAAAATATACCGTACATAGATTTTTTCATCGTTCTTGCTTCACTTTGTTGCGTTTTATAATACTGCGCAATGAAAAAAGATAAGATCGTAATACGATTTTTCGCGGTACCGTGCCCTTGCTATATAGCCTTTTAAGGAGAAATCAGTGCTGTATCGTACCAACGGAAACCGTCCTACCGTGAAATGCCCTACGATTCCGAGGGCGAATCGATTTTCAGCACAACGCAGTTATATCGCATTTAAGGCCCGACGTTCTCGATATATCCCATTCTTCCACCGATTTCCCCTTTATTTCTATCGAGATCCCTCAGGCTTTTTTATCCCCTCTCCTTCTATTTTACTCTCTCTCTCTCTCTCTCTCTCTCTCTCTCTCTTTCTCTCTTTCTCTCTCTCTCTCTCTCTCTCTCTCTCTCTCTCTCTCTCTGTATCTCCCTTTTCTCTTTATCCCTTCTTCTTTTTTTTTTGCATTTTTCTCTTTTTCATCGACTATCTGACAATCAAACGAATGAAGAAAATTTTATCATTCCCTGCAGCCCCTATCATGGCATTTTTCTTGAAGTGGTTCTGATAAACGACTTTACCGCGAGTATCCTGTTCTTGAATTCTCTTGAAATTGTTGAATTCTTTTTCGTTTGATAGTACATATATTCATCCTCGGCGGTACGATACATAGGAAAAATTTGTAAATGTTGAAAGGCGAAGAAATGTTCGAACCAGTAGATTACTTTCTCATACGAACGACTAACTTTTAACGATGATTTTACGAAACGACGTGTACAAATTATGAAGAAGGAACGTTATTTACATATTGCAGTAATGATGCCATTATCGAAGTAACAATTCCACGTCATATGGTAGTTATTAAAAAAAAAAATATATAAATATATGTATCAACGTTGCATTGTGCTAAAATACAATCGATAATTGAATTTTCATAGGGATACATGCGTACTATACGTATCGTACGATGCCGCTACCATGGGACGTGATAATAAATATGCCAATAAAATTATGAAACAAATTAAACAGTCCCAAATGGAGTTTAATCGTGTCATCGAATGTTATTACGTATTTTAAATCGAAGTTATAATATTTTCTCTATGACCTTTTACGAGCGATAACTCCTGTGTCATTGTCTTCCGTAGCTAAACAAAGCCACGAGTTATCCTGTTATTTTTTGATTTAAGAGCGAATATTTTCTTAATGAAATATTGTTTCCCGTTAACGTCACAAATGTAAGTTTCGTAAAATGGAAAGAAATATGATTCTATATGCCACATCGCGAGAGGGTTTATAAATTACGGCTATACCGAAGGTCGAACTTTAAAAAAACTAAAAAGGGAAAAATAACTTTTTACATTTTCTTGATTACACGATTAAGACACGAACAAACGATAAGTTGGATCATTAGCGTTAATAATTCGTCCGAACTTTTCTTTTTCCATCGGACGAGTGGGGAGAGGGGGGAATTGAAGAATGGGGGAGAAGGAACAAAACTTTGGTGGTTTAGGACCTTCTTAATTCGTTCAATTAAAAAGAAAAAAAAGAAAAAAGAAAGGAAGGAAAAAGAAAGATAATCCCAAAAAATTCGGAAAAAGAAGAATAGAAAGAAAGAAGAGATCGTCCTACACTCGCTTTACGACCTCATAGAAGAATAGCTCGCATTCTTTGTTCTTCGGCCTATGCGAAAACTGATAATAACATGCAAGTGGGTCACCATGCAACCTTTTCAATCCACATAGATTTTCATTTAACAATAGAAATTACTTCCTATAGTAGGGATACTAGAATTGTCATATGACTCTTGCACTTTGCTTTTTTCCGTTGGGTAGAAAGAGAGAGAGAGAGAGAGAGGGAAGGAGAGTGAGAATAAGAAAAAAGAAAAAGAAACTATAAAGATACGTCTTATCCATTTCTATTTCTTATCGGGTATGAATACGATATTAAATATCAGGTCGTCCATAAAGAAAATATATATATATATGGATACGTATGTATAAACATAATCTAGAACGCATTATCGTAGCATTGCATATCGATTAAGGTGCTTGTACCGTGGAACGATAAAAATGTATATGTATCCGTTCGTATTGAAAAAAAAAAAAAAATAAATAAATAAATACAAAAAGGACGAAATAAAGGAATAATGATAAGAACGTTCGTCGAGATATCTCTCTTACGTGATCTAAAAAAAAAAAATGAAAAGTCACGACGGAGAGGGATTGGAGGGGGAGGAGATTGGGGTACGGGGGCGGGGCGGGAGATGGTCGATAAAGGGGAAGCATTTCCTTTTCAGAGCAAATCGAGCGGATATTTCGGTAAGAACGACTTTTAATCGAATCTGTGTTAGCACTAGAACGTCTCTAAACGATCCCATTAGCTAGCCTGCGTTCAAGGATCTTATCAGCAGGTAGCTGTTAGCGAAACGACGTCGATGACTAGTTCGAGCTATTATACTTGAAAAGCTCTTCCTAATAATGAACTTTTCAGCTAAGTGGAGAGACTATCAATTAGGAGACGTTCGAGACACCATCTTTCTCTCTCTCTCTCTCTCTCTCTCTCTCTCTCTCTCTCTCTCTCTCTCTCTCTCTGTTACTCTTTCCTCTAGTTCCCATGCTTTATCCGAAAATACCGAAGGCATCGAGAGAGAAACATCCAATCCATTTGACAATCGGCATTAATTTCGTGTTCGAACTCCAATTCGAATCTATACGCTAATTCCATTTCTGTATTCCAAAACGTATTTCAAAACGGAAATCACAAACGAACACTCATACTGGATTATGATTTACAACCTGTAACATATCAACCAATTGACCTATCTTCGTACTCGTACTTTTCTATGAACTTCCAATCTGTTTGTTGTACGTATTTTATGTCATTTCTTTCTCCATCTCTCTCTTTCTCTCACTTTCTCTCTTTCTCTTTCTCTCTCTCTCTCTCTCTCTCTCTCTCTCTCTCTCTCTCTCTCTATCTATCTATCCATCTATCTATCTACCTATATATCTATCTATTTATCTTCCCTTTATCAAAACAACAAGCGTGTTTGAAAGCCGCCTATTAACAGTACTAATTGGAATATGTATGATCGAGAAACGTACAATTTTTTTTCCTATATCACGATCGATATCCTTGATTGGAAATATTAAAAAGGCACAAATTCGACTCGATGAGATCCCATTCATATTGAACATTTTATTTTCTTTCGGCGAGATATTTCGAATTAGTTCGAAAGGAAAGATATTAAAAAGAAAAAAGTAGAAATAAATAAAAAGAAAAGAAACGAAAAGAAAAGAAAAAAGATGAAATAGTACTCTTATTAACGCCTACGTGAGAATACTTTTGTCTAGATATATCTAACATTGGGACAATTGAAATATAAAATTGTAATCGTGGGTGGACATTAATCGCAAGTCTGATCTCGTTTAAAAGCGATCGTCAACGTTTGATATCGACGTTAATCGGTACGGCAATGTGTCGGATTTAATTCATAGCACGAGCACGTTAACGACCAGGATAATCGTCCTGTTAGGAGAGGAAGAGAAAGAGAGAGAGAAAGAGAGAGAGAGAGAGAGAGAGAGAGAGAGAGAGAGAGGAACGTCGACGACGACGACTACGGGAAGAATTATACCTAGTTCAATTTCTACATTAACCGTTAACTCGGATTCGTCAGACGGAATAAAATTTTTCTTCTTTCCTTTGCTCCTTCTCTCATTCTCCCTTTTTTTCTTATCTTTTGCACGTTCTACTACTACTACTATTACTTCTACTACTACCACTACCTCTTCTTCTTTTTATTTTTATTTTAAAGAGAACCTTCGTTATATTCGACCTCGCGGTCGTAATCGAAGGAAATTGTAGTAAATCGAGAAAAAACGGATTGAACGCTGGGAAAAATAAATAAACGGGGATGTTTAAAAGCGAAGAAGTTTTTAAACTAGATTTTGGTTGATTGACTTTAAGGATAATTGCTTAATAGCGATATTAATTTAAATCGAATTATAAATCGATTGGGAAATGGACATATTATATCTTCTGGGAATATATATATATATATATATATATATATATATATTTATATATATGTACATATATGTATTATTAACAAGAATAGAAAAGAAAAGTATTTTTCAAACGATATTTAATTACATAATTCATTTTCTCTTATCGATGATGGTCGATTTAACATTTGATTGAATTTTGATTCGACGATCGTTTAACGTTTCGCCTAACTATTCATAAGCTTGTGAAATACGTTATATCGGCTTGATCTATGATTTCAGAAAAGGTCTTGCGAGGCTATATATAAACTTGACCTATTTATATATAACTCACTTTCCTAATCGTATTGGGAGCTTATTTTATCCAGAAAAGGAAAAAATAATAATAATAAAAAAAAATAAAAGGAAAAGGAAAGAAAATTGTGTACACTTTGAAATAGAATATTATAAAGATCAAAGGAGCTTCTCACGGACTTACGTTATTATAACAAAACGGAAACGTCGATAACAGAGCGACTGTAGTAAATTCTCGTAACTTTCAAAATCTGACCGAACGAAATTGTTACCGGTATAAATTCAACGAGTCGAGTAATATCCAAAAATAGTTCCAACGGTAAAGCCATAAGGAATATTGAATCCGTGTTATTTATTTAATTATAAGCAACGATCTTGGCCAACTGCGAAGTATCGTCAAATGAAATACGATTCGATATTCAATTTTGCCCGAGATATAAATTTTCGACGATATATCTGTGATTAACTTTCGATCGTAAAAAGTCCGATCGATGAATCAGTATTTTCTCTATTGAACGCTCGATCATATTATATCGGATTTGATCTCGAAGAATTTTTTCCAGCGACGAATCGTACCTAACAATAAAACGATGAGAATTTTCACTGTCGTTATTTCGTACCCCAAAGATGAATCTTTTAAAATCGCGTAGTATCTTTTATCTTAAGAAAATAGATCCCCCATCTGAAAACAACTGCCTGTACTATCAATTTTCCTTAATCACTCTTTTTATTTCACTTGCTTGACGCGATAAAATAGTCTTATTTTTATTCGATTCGGGATAATGGACTTTCACGATTCTCTATGGTCTTTGTAGTAGTTAACTGTTGTTAGTTCGCTCGCAAAATGGGAAATGTCCTGTAAAACCGGGACCTCACGATATTAACAAAATGGACGACTACTTCGTACTTTAAAGTACGGAGGATACGACGGTTACGAAGGATATTGCAAATAAAATTCTCGGAAAATGTTGGACGTCGTATATTTGTCTATCGTTTTCACGGCACGTAGTATACGTGCTTAGAACGACCTATATACGTGTCTTTTCTCTTTCTCTCTCTCTCTTTTTCCCACGCGACCTCCCCCTCCCACCGATCTCCATCGTCGCCTTCTCTTTCTCTCTCTCTCTCTCTTTTTTTTTCTTATCAAACAAATATTGGATTTCATCGACGAGAGATATCACAATATTTCAGATCTATTTCCTCGATTGATACTTCATAAATTTAAAAATATTCGGTTAAAAAGAAAACGAAGAAACAGAGAGAAGAAAATTATGATCTGAGAACAAGGGAGATTTAACGAATTAAAAAGAAAAGACAAAAGGTACTCTACTCTCGCAGTTGAATTTTGAATTCTGATGAGAAATCGATTTATCATGTAAATATTTTTATTCGTATTATTTTATTAGATTTATCGAGTGTCTTTCGTATCCAAACGATTGTTAATTTATCGCAATTTGTTGATCCCAAATATATCTCCCTTAACTCGTCGTTAACGAGACGTACATCTCGAAAGTACTCTTAACAGATATATTCGCTTCTCTCAGCCCAAGGACGAACTGGTGATGCTATCTCGCGAGAATCCACTTGGAAATAGTAAATGCGACGAGCAGGTACTCTACTCAACATTACTGCATGAATGAACATTTGAACATCGAGCGTTCGTCGAACAAAATCTTCTCTACTTTTTTTCGAGAATAATCTACAACAACAACAACAACAACCATAATTACAAAGAAAGAAAAAATGAAAGTGACAGATGAAAAGGGCGAAGAACAAAAAAGAAACATCTAAAGAAGGAAAGAACAAAAGATGCGAGGAATTACGATCGATTGAGATTCGTCCCGCCGGACGATTTCCTTTCCTCGAGGGAAGAAATATTCACGTGTTGCTGTTAATCGATATCGTGGACGACCTTGAAAAGTGACGAAGAACGGACGTAATCGAACTTTACTTTGATATTTCTACTCTCAACAATTATCCAATATCATCGCAAAACAAGTCGTGATATAACGTCAGACGATGACGCTTCGAGTTTAGTCCGACGCAAAAATTACGTATAAGTTGTATGTTCTCTCTGTCTATCCATCTCTTCTTCTCTTTCTCTCGTTCAAAGGAACTTCATTAGGTGAGAATTATGCGTTTCATTGCAATACAAGTCATGAGATTACGTCAGATGATGCTTTGAGTTTGTCTGACGCAAAAATTACGCATTAGTTGTATGTTCTTTTTATCTCTCTCTCTCTCTCTCTCTCTCTCTCTCTCTCTCTCTCTCTCTCTCTCTCTCTCTCTCTCGTACGCGCTCTCTCTCTCTCTCTCTCTCTCTCGTTCACAGAAGCTTCATCAGGTGAGAATCACGCGATTAGATTCACATCAGTTCGCTACAAGCAGCCCCCAGCCTCTGAAGCTTGCGGTCTGGGTCGCTTACTCTGCCACGCTCTCCTGAAACGCGATCGATAGATACGCTATCTAAAGACGCATTCGCGAAGTTCTCTCTCTCTCTCTCTCTCTCTCTCTCTCCTTCTCTCTCCTTCTCTATCTATCTACCTATTTTACTCTCCGCATCGCTCTTACTTCGTCGGATGTCGTTCGGTTCCGTCGATGGAAATCCATCAGAGAATGAACACGTAAGAATCTCTTCATTGTTACGAAGATTTCATGGAATTGTACCGATCGATCGAACGCATTAAAATATAAAATTTTATCATAATACTCTTCATAATGTTCAACGAAAGAAAAAGAAATATATATATATATATATATATATATATATATATATATATATATATATATATATAGAAAGAGAGAGAGAGAGAGGGAGAGAGAAATACAAAAAACGTATATAAATAAATAGAATTTGTAATATACTCGTACAATGCTATAATGGAATCAAATATTACAATTGGAATATGTATCTTCTTGTTCGCATACTAATGATCTCACTCGTATACGTGAATTCAAGGATATTCCGCTTACACGCTAGAACCCTTTTACATGTATTACTCGGAATATTCATGCGAACCACGGGTCACTATATCTCACATTCTGGGGAATTCATGCGAATACCATCATAAATCCTCACAGTCCAATTAATTTCAGATCTGTTTCCCAGGTAACGGTACGTACTGACATTTTCTCCATCGCTTTCAATTCACTTCAATGTAATCGAAAGAAAACAACGTAGGAGTGGTAAAGGCGTTCCTTGAACAAATCCTTGAACAAAAATAACAATATAACAATAGAAAGAAATAAGACGGGGAAAATCTTTGGATCGATTTAATTTGTTAGAAAATGGCTTTTCAACATAATTAAAGAATCCAATTAGACTCGAAAGGGATTTCGAATTTTTTTCTTTTTTTTTTTTTTGAGATTTTGAAAATTCTTTTCAAATCTTTTGAAACGGTGACGTTATCGACAACGTGCCAAAACCAATTCGTAATTCGAACTGGAAGAGGGAGGGGGAGAGCAAATAAAAATTCTAAGGGCATTCTAACGGAGATCACGATCCGATTGTGGTCGAACAATTGCATAATTAGAGATCGACCGGTTAGGATTCATCCTTAGAGATTCAAAGCCGTTGGTGTATTAATGAGATATAAAAGGATAAAGAGCGATAATTATTATACTTTATTACATTTATAAATACATATAACAATGTACACGTTAAAGATATATAATGCATATATGTATATTAATACATATATGCGTAGGTAAAAAAAGAAAAGAAGACATTAAAACTAAATTATAACAGTTAAATTAAAAGAGACGGACAGAGAAAAAGAGAGAGAGAGAGAGAGAGAGAGAGAGACAGAAAAAGAAAGAGAGAGAGAGAGAAAGAGAGAGAGAGAGAAGGAAAAACAGAAAGAAAGAAAAACGGACTGACAGTTCGGGAAACTTCTCTCTTGACTGAATTTACGTGAGATTAAAAGTCGTTCGACCTAACCACAAAGTACTTAGAGAGGGACGACTGAGATAAGCTTATTCCTTTCAAAGATACAGATTTAATAATTCTCGAAGCTATTTAACATGTCGACCGGCCACTCTTCGGTCAATCTCAGCTTCGAAATCGAATTTAACTACGGCATTTCGATCGGAGTTAATACCTATCCTTAAATCCTACTGGGACCGGTCTGATTTCTCTTCGTTAAAGTTCTATATGCCTTTAACTTGCAAATTGATTCGAGCTTCTCGAGTCTCAAGTCTCGTTTGTTGCGTGTCTCTCTTTAGACGCGCGATCGAAAATCAGACGGGACTTTTAATCAGCTTTTCGAAATAATTGATCATTCTCGAGGATCCAATCCCTAATTCTCGAGTTCACTTATAAGAAGAGGAAAATGCTCGAAAGTTAGAAATATATTCTGTCTCTGTCTTTCTCTCTCTCTCTGTATGTATGTATATGGATCGAGATAAAGTTCATCGTAAATTCCATTTGCTAAAGTGAGAAAGGACGATTTATGTAGACCACTATCACTAAATGGGATCTTTCAAGCTTTAAGCGATAAATGATCATGGAGATCGACATTGTATTTAATCCTAAACGTCGATCTAAAGGATTTACGTGGCGATATATCTCGGACTCGAAGAACTGCACAACGTTAATTTGATTCGTATGACAAGCCGACAACTCGGATCATATATCTGTTCCGAGAATTAAATGATCCATTCATTTATGCAAATATTTATCCTTTCAAGCGAACTGATATAGCATTTCTGGCTCTTTTGTTTTCTTTCCCTTTTTTTATTTACTTCTTTCACCCCTTTTCTCTTTCTCTTTCTTTCTCTCCTTTTTTCTTTTAACAACATAAAATAAATGTTTGCGGTTAATGTGAACCATTGAGTCGGAAAAAGTTGATTTATTGACGAACGAAATGTGGAATCTCATAGTTGCCTCTGAATTTTATGATACCCAACATGATAATGTAGAAAGGTCAACGAGAAACGAAAAATATGAATTTCCCCTTTGAACGGCGCAGTTATGATTCCTTTGTTAAAAATTTTATTTCATTTCAGTCTCAAATCTTCCTCTTCCTCTTTTTTCCATACTTTACGCAAGAGTTCTGTTTTTAATTCATTCTTCCTTTCTTCTCTCTTTCTCTCTCTTTCTCTCTTTTTCTCTCTTTCTCCTTAGTCAAAGTTAATTACACGAATTAATGAAGCGTAAAGAACGAACTGTAATCAACCTTGTAAAGATTTTAATATCAGAACTATTTCGTTGGAAATTCGTATTTAAACCGTAAACGTTTACTATGCGATCTTTATGTAAAAAAAAGATTCGTAATAGAAAATCAATGTTTGAAGAAAACTTTACAAGATAAATGGATAAAAAAGATCGGCGTGTGTAAGTATTAAAGAATCGAGGACGGCGGTGTAGTGCTTTCCATTTTTATTTTAAGGTTAAAGGGAGACCCTCACCCTTATGCTTACATCGATGGCTGCTCGATAAGAATATGATAATGCCTAGCTGTATTTAAGGGTGAATTATATCAATGAAAAAAAAAATAATAATAATAATAACAACTTTTAAATGAAATCGTGTATATTTTAAGGAACATTATACTCCTTTAAGAAAAATACATTATATTTTTTAAACAAAAAAATTACCAAGTGACATTTTTTTTGTTCTTTTTTTTTGTTCTTTAGAAAAGGATTTCTATATCTCTAAATGTTAGCTTTACAACCAACGCAATCCGGTAAAAGGATATCACGGACGACAGGAAAATCGATACGACCGAAATATGGTTTCGTATTGCAAACGTAAAAGCGTTACAATATTACGACCTTGACGTAAGCGTCCGACCAGGAGGTCGGAATGATTGATATCCGGATACGACAGGAAGAGAACGTTGTTCGTTTGTTGGAGCTTGGCCGATCTAACACGATTCGATTTACTCCGTTTCTGTCTCTGATAACAGACTGTTCGAAGTTATAAAATGTCCGAACGTTATCTTACAATTAATCGACGACAAGAGGAAATGTTTTATCGAACTAGCTGATATAAACTTGATGGGCATCGGACATTTTTTAAAATATTCGATAATATTTCGTTTAATATATATATATATATATATAACAATAATAATAATAATTATTATTATTATTATCATTATTATTTAACTTTCTCTTGAGCGAAATAATAATTGATATATTGTCGAAAGTAATTAAAAATTTTATTCCGAAGTACTCTCATTCTCTCTCATTCTCTCTCTCTCTCTCTCTCTCTCTCTCTCTCTCTCTGTACCGCCAAAAACTTTTCAAAAACACGCCATTTACGCAACTACCGGTACCTTCTATTTTCCTTTTTTTCCGAAAAGAAAGAAAACATTTGGCGTACGTTTTTCCCAATAAAAGAATTCTACGGTATGCATAGCGTCCAAACAAATAGAGCTGTCCACTTTGAATTTCTTGGAACACGATATCGAATCACTTTTAACGAACGCATCTCGTGTTTGTTGGTAGAACCAGTTGCTGATCGATATATATATATATATATATATATATATATATATATATATATATATATATATTCGATGAATATTTCGTTTAAACTTTATCTATATCGAAATTCTATCGATCTTTATCGAATAATATTATCATATATAATACATCCTATATATATACATACGATATTTGAAAATATTTTTTATTTCACGTCATCATCTATCTGTGTCCGTGTATTTGAATATTTCGATCGCATATTTGAGAAAGTATTAAAAAAGTCTATTACTTACATATGTATGTATATATGTATATATTGTACTTACATAGAATCAAAATGTCTTACAATGAAAATTATAGAAATCATTAGGCATAGAAAAGGTTACCGCAAATAAAAATTGAAAATAGACTATCAATTGTCACAATGTCGAGAATTGTAGGTAGGATGGAATGAAAAGTAAACGAGAATACTATGAGCGACGGAAAACGATTGAAGGGGTGTTTATTAATCGCTTCGTTGAACATACGGGTGGTACGGGTGGTATGCCCATTGTATTTTACGAAATATTCGAAAAATATTGCATAGTGCAACGCAAAACGACGAGAGAATAAATAACGAAATGCATTTCCTTGGAATGTGCGTTGCTATCGCAATAATAATTATGACGAATCGTCGAGGTAATAAATATTTTTTTCAGCGTTTGTTTTCTTTCTTTTCTTTTTCTTTTTTCTTCTCCTTTCTTATTTTTTGTTATATCATTATATTCATATATCAATGGGTCACAGTCGTACATCAAATTGCTTCGTGATCAATAATTACATCGATCTATTATCCGAGAATCACGAAGGATAGAGACGATCCATATTAATTTCGATTAAAATCACTTGAATTTATATCTTTTATGAAGATAAATTCTTGAATTCGATAGAAATTAAATGTTGAAATTATTCTGATACGTAATTTTAATTATAATATGAAAGTGAGACTTACACTCGAAATTGATAAAACTAAAGAATTTTATATACATGCAGATAATGTATTAAAATATAATCCTCTGAGACTCACTCAAATCGCCTAAAGATTCAAAGATGTCCGATATAATGGACGCCGGAACGTAAGTAATAAGAATGAAGGTAAGGACGATCACCAGAGTCTTCATGATTACTTGAAATGATCGATGATCGATATTCCGACTTTGAAAAGTAATAAGAGACTGTTAGCCTTCTAGAATTTCGATCAACTGTTGTGGTTACGAACACGATTCCAAGCCCTTTCATATATCTTCGTGTAATTTCAAATCACGCGGAACATCCTATTCTTCGTCTTTTCTTTTTTCCTTTTTTTCTGACTGATTCTTTTTCATCTACAAACCACTTTACTTTCCTTAACGATATCTTACGGAATTTCTTCATGGTTTTCGAGTGCAATTGTTGGTGGCTGCTCTATATTTTTCCCAATCGATCTGTCGAAGAAAGGGAAAGAAGAACCAATCGAAGGGAACGAACGTAATAACGTATTAACAAAGAAATACGATCGATAAATATCCTTCAATAATCTACTTTAATAAATGGTTTCAAAAAATTTCACTAATTATTGACTCAACGAATTTTATTCGCGAGAATGTCCGCTTCAACGCGCCAATAAACGATATAAACGCGTGGTTCCATTAATGTAAAAAGTAAAAAAATTAAATAAAAAGAATATAATAATAATAATCATAATACCAAGAGAAGATAAAAGAATTAAGCTGACTGATCTCTAATTAAATTTTTCAAAAAAAAAAGCAATATTCGAGTATTATACGTAGCCATCAAAATCTCTTTGCTCAACATAAATTAATATGACGCGAAAGTAATATTAATAATATAATTTATAATTGATAATTATATTATATAATCATAATTATATTATATAATTACAATTATATATTATATAATTACATAATTAATAATTGAATTTTCAATTATTATAATTTATAATTGAATTTTCCATAAATAATTTCTATATTACATATAAATAATTTATTAAACATATATTTAATAAATAATAACACATAAGCACTTATAATAACAATTATCATAATTATCATTGATACTTTATTTTTAACCTTCCTTTTTATTTTTTATTCAGATAATCGTCGTTATCAGCTGAAGAAAGAGAAAAAAGAGATAAAGACATGAGAAGACAGTCGTTCGTGTCGGGTTTGAGTAGCGGAAGTACCGGGGAGCCGCTAATCGTCGTCGAGGAAAGTACGCTCGGTGAGGAGGATGCTGAACGTCGAAGGAACGAATCTCCCCCACGTTGTTTGGATCCTGATTCCCCGTCCTTGAATCCCTATCTTCTTTCACCATGGAGGGAGACCAGGAAACATTCTCTACCAACCCCGCAATGCACATCCGGGATAACAGCATCCCAGGTAATCTTTCCTTTTTTATATCATCGGGAAATAATTAATTAACGAAATAACCTTTATCGATTTGTAACCGATGCAAAATGCAATATAGTAATATTACATTTTCATCAAACAATAATATCGATGATATTCCATCACGAATATGCTCTATCAAAGATTTACAACGGGAAAGGATTAATTCGTATCGATGATTATGAAAGCGATCTCGAATTGTAACTTGTTTAATAAGAATTTACAGAGTCGTCCCTTTTCCAATTTAATTTACGTCTCATACCTTCTCAGATATTAATGAAATTATTTCGAAAGAAAAAGAAGAAGAAAGAAAATATATTTATCTCGTGAAATTACTTCAGTGATAAATGAATCGTCAGGATCATCTCGATTCGATTACGATGAGATCTTGTGTTTCGTTTATTTAATTTTTTTTTTTTTTCTTTCTTTTCTCTTCCCTTACTGTCGAGATATCGAGAAAAGTATATATATTCGACGGTTAATCGAAGAAAATATAGAGGAAATCGAATGGCCATTATATTGAGTACGATCCTTTTCTTTTGTCCTTCGCGAAAGGTACGACGTCTGAGCGAGAGGGGTGGCGAAGGATCGGGTCCATCGCCAAGGGAGGCTGCTTTCCTTGCTACGTTATCGCAAGCACCACAACCTCAACCTGGTGGAAGAAGACATTCCGTAGTAACGATCTCAAGGGTACCACCAACTCTCTTTGGTCGCAATCGTCGAGAATCTATTGCGGCATTTCCACCGGCTGGTGCTTCAAGGATATTACCAGGTCGTCGGGATTCAACCGGGCCACCAAGCAACACTGGAAGTTCACATAATCTTCAATTAGATATAATGGACGACATAGCCAAGATCAAACCTAGGAAGGTATGATTTTTTTCTTTCCTTCATTTTTCTTTTTTTATTTTATCTCCAAGAGAACCGATAAATTGCTTTTCCTCGTTCGTTTGTCCGCTCCGTTTTATTATATACAGCCTACGCGAACGAATAAAACTAATTCAACATTTAAAATCAGCATACTCGAGAATACATTTCCCTGAGGAATGAGTTTTATTGAAATAAATTATAGAAGCAAAAAATAAAGAGAGAGAGAGAGAGAGAAGGGGAGGTAAAATATAAAGGATAAAATATCAACGGAAGTACGATAAAGTAACACGAGAAAAATGTATGCGTCCATAAACGTAGCGTTATTACGTATAATTTATTTTACTGCTCGCTTGAGTATTAACTCGTAAAAATAATTCACGGCAGTAATCCTCCTAGCATACACTTAACGTTAGTTTAAAAGCGTCCCTGTTAGACATTAGCTAAGTACACAAATAGATGCTCTGCTTTAGGGGGTTTGCCAAAGTAGAAGAATAATTATTAGGATTACATTAGAGCGAGAGTATGGTTAGCTCGTAACGAGCAGGTCCCACCTTATATGAACTACTTCCCTCGTTGAATAGTATAATTCCTTTCGGAGGGAGAGTGAGAGATTATAAAACATGATCGTTAAATTGCTAAAACTATTTTCATCTGCTCTCTATTATTGATGATCAATCATTTCTATTAAAATTAAATATCACCCATTTTACATGTTTATCTATCAATCTAATACGTAACAAGCGTATCCTTTGTTATAAAGAAAATAAATCCTTTCAGTATCGTGGATAGAGAGAGGGAAAAGAAAAAAGGAAAATCGAGTTAATGGCGAGCCAATTTAATGCTCTTTGTCCAACGTATCTCAAAGGCAATGATTTCGCTTTGTGCCATAGGTACGCTTGAAAATGTTCAAAACGCCATCGCGAGAATGCGTTTACGAGATTCAACCATTAGAAGGTAACAGTTCGAACCAGCACTCTACGCAATATCAAAAGCGACGATTTTCCGAGTTTCCGATACCAACGGTATCATCGATCTCGAATTCATCGATAAGAAGACGAGCTTCTGAAGTACCCAGGCCACCCACGACAACGACGACGCCAGCATCTGCCACGTCTGCGGCTGGTATCGTTTGCTCTAACACAGATTTAATATCGATTTTAAGCTCGTTGACATCCTCGGCAACTGAGATAAACAGATGCGGCGAGGACGGTCCATCCTCGTTTTCTCGAGATGACGGCAAGTCCAATTGGTCGAGCAAAACGACCGAACAGAAGCGTAACAAATTGAAAAGCTTCCGTTCGAACAGCTTCGACGTATCGATATTACACGGTACGGCAAACAGCAAACAAGCAAGTCCGGGCACGAAATCAACAACTACCTCGATTATGGCACCGTCCAATTGGTTTACCAAACGGCATCAACCAATGTGGAAGAAACAAAAGAGCGAGGAATTGGCGGCTTCGAATTTACTTTTTAAATTCGATAAGTCGAAGGTCGTACGTGCGATGAAGGACAGTTTGAACAAGTCACCGCCGTCGAAGGACAACGAGACAAGGCACAAGGTCGTTTGGGATGATACCAGCGGTACGAAGGTCGACGCACAAGTGAGATACCACGAAAAATATTTATTTATATTTCGTTTATTTCTCAATTACGAATATCTAATCACATTTCGTTGATTTGTCTTCGAACGAGCAGGTACTCGGCAGCGCGATCGAGAAGATTCTAACTGCCCAAAGAGGTAACGACACGGAATCCGGTCCTTCGTCAAGTGGAAAACCATCGGTTTCGCCTAACAAATCAAAACCCGGGAAAATGACAGCTTGGTTTACCTCGGGTGGGAACAAGGAACAAGAACAGACTGAATCTTGCGAGCCATCGATCTGTTCATCTCTTAAAGATCTCTTCGTAAAGTAGTTTGCATGTAAAACGGTCTATTCGTTCCTTTTATCGTAATTCGTGTTATTCCTTCTCCTCCCTTAATCGAAAATGGATTCCCTTTTCGCTCTCGTTGTACATTCGATCGGACAATAGAATTATATGATGATAGAGAATGTGTGTTAGATCGAGATCGATATAGTTTCTTAAGAAACTGAGATCTATTATTGCGTTTTTTAATCCATTTTATATATATATATAATATATAATATATAATATATAATATATAATATATTATATATAATATATATATATAAATATATGTATATATATACTCTTGTTAGAATGAAATTTATCTAGGAAAAAAGGGGCTTACGTTTTCTATTGGATTGACAACTAAATGATTGCGGATTTTGTCGATAAATTCGTATTTAAAATCCGCAATCACTTAGTTACCAACCCAATAGTTTAGGAAAATGTATATCTAGTCGCATCGGATAATAATTGACAATCTGTGGACTCCTTGTAAATTTTTCTGATTGGTCTCGATTGAGTATTTACGCAATCTTATATATCTATTATATCAAAATAGAAATATTATTTTATCTGATCCTCTTTGATCTTATATATCTATACCAAAGAGAGATTACATATTTACTAAAGAATAAAAATCAACAACATCTAAAAATTGCATGTGATCGTTCCACTTACCAATGTTTACATCTAAGACTTTAATGTGCAGAAATCATAAATTAGACGGTTTCCTTTGCGAAACGTTCGAAAAGAAGATAAGAAAATTGCACCTTGTAACGACGAATTCCTATCGATATTTTTATTCGGACAATTTTATTCCCATTGATTTAAAATAAAAGTAAATAAATAAATAAATGAATAAATAAATAAAAAAGAAGCTGGAATATCAACGTTCTGTCGATAAAAAAAAAAAATAAGAAGAGCAAAAGACTTAACAATCGCACAACTTTGTTTTAATCTTATCACGAGAATGACGTTAAAAGATAATTAATTAAGATTATTATATTTTAAAAAGATCGATTAGTTAAAATGTATTTAATCAAAATCGATGTAGCAAAGACAACAAAATATAAGCCGATAAACGTAGATAGTTTCGTTGAATCATAATGAATCGTTTATGTCGTTGGAGTGAATTATAGTGGAGGTATTCAGTTCTATTAAGTACTATTTTGCGTTGAACGAGGGCAAATGGTGCATTAATAATCATACTAGTCTAAGCAGAGATACCTAACAAGTCTCAATCGGAGCATGAGCTCATTAAAGTGTATAACGATGATGACTGCGTTGAATAATATATATATATACATACATAATATGCGTTCACCTTTGCGGGCCGAAGGTTTATGAAATGATTGTAATATATTATATACTTATTTATAAAAAATAAGCAAGAAAAAGGTCATGATATATATATATATATATATATATATATATATATATATATATATATGTATATATATATATATATATGTATATATATGTATACATATATATATATGCGTGCACACACATACACACACACACACAAAATTAGATTATCGAATTACCAGTGTTTAATGTCATATCCTAAGAAAATACATAGTCATAGATCACCCCACATAAAAAGAAAAAGATTAAATATCCGATTAAAACCGATAGAGTCAAAGTTACAAAATTATGGATATAATTATCTAAAAGTATTTTCAGCCAACAGATCGGATGATCTTATTAAAAAAAAAAAAAAAATAAAAAATAAAAAATAAAAAAAAATAAAAAAAATAAAAAAGACATTATCACGAACATATGTAAATATAGATAGATGTAACTTATATATTATTATAACCAAGAACATTATGTTACTTTCTCTGTATCATTGTTGGGAGTAATTGCAATGAAATTATTGAATTATAAATCTGGATAATAAAATTCTTGTCTCATCTATGTGTATATAAAAATATATATGTATATATAAATAAAACATACATTTTTCCTTTGATATATCTAATTTTCCTACTAGTAAAAATAATTCTCTTATAATTTGTGGATTGTGTTGTATCATGGTAAGAGATCAAATTAAATCAAATGATGTACATCTCATAGATTTCTGAAAACAATTTTATTTTACAGAAATCGCAACTATTCAAACTGCTGCATCTACATTTTTCGACGCTGGTGCTCTACGAGGAATTCCAGATAACTCACACTTTATTGCCTGCGTTACAGTTTTCTAATGGTCAAGTAAATATCGATTATAATACACCTCATATAAAGGAATGATTTATAGGTATAAAAACGACGTGTATATTAAAAAATATAAACACGTGTTTATGTACTCAAGTGCAAAAGCACAATAGAAAATTTAATACGACAGGTCGACACTGTATATGAATGCATCATTAAAATACATCATACTTCCCAAATGTTTTGCTAAATATCTATTAGAAGATAGTAAGCATCTAATTTCTAATGATTATCAGAAATAAATGACATAGAATGAAATAACTGTAAATGCACGAGATGAACACTTTGCTTTTAATACATCATGCATAGGTCAACATTTTACGGAAGAATGTGGATTTGACATAATTTAATGTGACGTATTATTTATAAAAATACAGGTCAAACATGTTCGTACAAATAAATGCAGAAATAGAACCGGAGGAAATGTATTATTTTCTACATTATTGAATTTCTGCAAATGGCTCATATATCATCACCCAATGTGTGAACAATAGCTGAAGTTATTAAATGGACGCAAAACCTTCTTACTTGCAAGCCATGTTTTCATTGATAGGAGAGAGGTTAATGCACTGGCATTGGAAATAAAGGTGACATTTAGACAAAAAATAGTATTAGGATAATAAAGACATTAATATTTGCAACAGCTAAATAAAAATGTAGTCATTACAGTAGCTAGTCAAACGATCTACAGTTGTCCACAATCCTGTATTACGAGCTTTTTGATGGTATGTCCACTTTGCGAACCCATAGATTCCATCTAAAACAAAACTCAATGAGTGTCCGTACTTATTTAAAATATATTTAAATATAAACATCTCTTACCTTCTTAACAGTATCCATTCCCTCTATAACTTTACCAAATACGACGTGCCTGCCATCGAGCCAACTGGTCTTTCCACTGGTAATGAAAAACTGACTACCGTTAGTATTGGGTCCAGCATTTGCCATAGAGAGAATGCCAGGTTCCGTGTGTTTCAAAACAAAGTTTTCATCCTCGAATCTTGTTCCATAAATTGATTTACCACCAGTGCCATTATGGTTAGTAAAGTCACCACCTTGGCACATGAAATTAGGGATCACTCTGTGGAAGCTGCAATTTTTGTAACCAAAACCTTTCTCTCCCGTGCAGAGAGCTCTGAAGTTTTCAGCCGTTTTAGGAACAATATCTGATCTCAGCTAAAAAGAAAAAAAATACAGAATGTTATAGAACAAAGAAATATTTTTATCCTTTTTTTCTTACTAAATACAATATAAATTGGCAGTATTTATTATAATAACGTGATAAAAATAAATATCTAGATAGGTTCCTTCGAAAATTTAACAAAATTTTCACGGATATTAGCATAAAGTTGATCAACACGATTTAATTATGACATTAAATTTACAAGTCATAGTTATTATCATAGAGTTATTTGAACTCTATCGTTCTTATCAGATAACTGTGAAAAGGAAAGACACAAAAAAAGTAACGAAAAAAAGGGGAAAAGAAAAAAAGAGGAAAAGAAAAAAGGAGAAGAGAAAAACCACGCTCCAAGAATCGTCTCTACCTGTTTTATCTTTTTTTATTTTTTTTGTTTTCCACCTCAACGAACAATTATACAAAACGCGGAAATAATTCTTACGCGGCATGAGAAACACGCTATGATTGAATCGATGAGTGGAAAATTTTACTGGACGATGAGAAGCACGAGGAAGTCAGGGTCGAGGACAACGAAGAAGTTACGAAAACACTAGAATAATTATTATCCACCGAAAAAAGGATTACTTCCATTAAATCACGTTCGGTGTGCGAATTAAATGAATATACGATCGATAGTTGCGATTAAGTAAGGATGAAGGAAAGATTTAACGATAATTAATAAACGGAAATAACGTTTATTACAGCCGGCTTACGAGTAGAAGCAAGATGGCCAACTAACCATGCCGGAATTTTCGTGGAGGTTCCGCGTAACGCGTTTGGAATAGGATAAAACGAATGCTCATTTTTCATTACCTCCATAACGATGCGACCTATTGGCTTGTCTTCGGCGACGACATCGAAGAAAACCCGTGGTAAACTCATTTTCTTGGCGTCTTTAGCAAAATCTCGCACGTACGTAAGGAAGGACGGTCGACTCGAGCGGGCGGTGGCTCGCAAATGGCTCGTATGGCTGAAAGTCGAATCAATTGACAGCCGGCAGATCGATCTCAACGCCATTTCCTACGCTCGTTCCTTACGGAAATCGAATTTAATACGCGCGATCTTATATATTTACTTAATGTAATTCCCTTCAAATATTGTACGAAACAAAACCTTACCGGTTTTGGCTATTATTATGTAATAAAAGCGTCTTTTTTACTACGGTATATAAATGGTTATTGAAAAGATGGACGCTTTAGTATGAGTAGACGACCAATCGAAAAACTCGAATGTCGACTCTAACGTTTGGAGGAAGGCGACCAATCGAACGAACGAACGAACCAACGAATTTAGAGATTTAAAATACCCATTGAAAAAAAAAAGGAAATAAATCTCCAAAATGTAGTTCGGTAAAACGTAAATTCATATATTGGGTTGGATAACTCTTTTGTAGAATGACTTTATAATGAAATAAGTTAGCGTACTTAGTTTGTGGTTATAGATAGAACTTACGTAATTTCATTAACATTCCCCCCCTTCATTCCCATCAACTTGCTCGATAAAGTCAGAATCTATCACACCGATGGCCATCCTATCGATCGAATTTATTCGATAAATAAAGATATCTATTTTATCGACCAACTCGATAAAATTATGCATTGATAATCGAGTCGTCGTGATAATAGAAAATTATAATATGCAATGTTTTAGCGAGTTACGTAAGATGTCAAAGAAAACGATTCAATAAATCAATACGTATAATTACAATGACATCGATACTGCTATCTTCGCATATTTTAATGTTTAGATAATAACTCAACTTAGATATGAGTGTTTTCTACTCCACGTATCTTTGTAATGATCGAAACGATCACGAGTTGAAATGCTAATTCAATTGATTCGCGTTAATGAAAAAAAAAAAAAAATTACTATAATTCTTTTTTTCATTAATGCGAATCATAAATCCAGACGTTAATATTTGTAATTAAACATACTTATCCAGTTAGACATATGAATAAATATAATATAGACCTATATAAAAACCTATGGATATTGCAATAAGGGTTACTGTACATATAGGTAATTAAGTTATGTGTATGAGCCAAGCTAATGCTCAACAAATAGGATTAACCATCGGTTTTAATACGATTACTAGGGCAGCAGGCTAGAGCTATCTCTGTGGCTTCTTTTTCGTTTCGACGGAAATCAGTTCGTATTGTTCACCGTCCAGTTCTTCATCGAGAAAGACTTTGGGTTTCTGTCTGAATACTCTTAATTTTTATCATCCTCAAGTCCCTACGGCTCTTTCGACAATTCGTTGTCATTATTATTATTAATATTATTAATATTATTAATATTATTAATATTATTAATATTATTATTATTACAACTAATAAGAAAAAATGGGAAAAGACGATCCGGAAACAGCGGCCTTGAAGAAGGAATTGGAGGATCTCATAAACAAGTGCAAGGTTCATTATCAATTTGAATTCTTTTGCATTTGATACACTTTATTATTTATTTATTTGTCTACATCTATTCGACATAATTTCGATTCACTGACATACAATTTAACAATGATTCGCAGGAGGATCAGAAAAAACAACAGGACACTACTTTGGAGGAAGCGTGCGGTAGCGTAGCGGATGCCCCAAAAGTAAAATTATCTACGAAGAAGTTATTAAAGGGGCATATAAATAAGGTGAACTCGGTACATTTCAGTGGCGACAGCAGGTCTGTTATAAGATATAATAAATTATATTTCATTATTAATATTAATGAGACGATGGCCGAAATAATTGTACGAAATAGAACGCATTTCGATTCCATAATCTTTTTAATTATCTCATTCTTAATTATTTGATCCCAGACACTGCGTAACAGGATCGTTGGATGGAAAATTAATAATTTGGGATTCTTGGACCGGAAACAAAGTCCAAGTAATACCATTACGTTCGGCTTGGGTGATGTCGGTGGCATTTGCACCTTCCGGTAATTTTGTTGCCTGCGGTGGAATGGATAATATGTGTACCATTTATGACGTTAATAATCGCGATGCCACCGGCTCTGCTAAAATCGTCCGAGAGTTACTCGGTTATGAAGGATTTCTCTCGTCTTGTAGATTTCTCGAGGATAAAAGAATTATTACCGGTTCTGGCGATATGAAAATGTAAGTTATATGTAAGTTATATATCTATGGCTTTTTTGTTCCTTGTTGATTTTATTTTATTTCATTTGTTTATTTCTTTCTCTTTTCATTTTCATCAAATAACGCGTTTACATTCGTCATTCGCTTTCAGTTGCATATGGGATCTCGAGGCGAATAAAAAAACTACAGACTTTTGTGCACACGCGGGTGACGTTGTAAGCATAAGTCTTTCGCCTGATGGTAACACCTATGTAACTGGTTCTGTCGACAAGACATGCAAACTATGGGATTTGCGAGAGGAGACTGCAAAACAGACATTCTTTGGACACGAAGCCGATGTCAATTCCGTTTGCGTGAGTAGAGAATTTGGTGAAAAAAATATTTCAAAGATATATTAAACATTATAATTAAAAATATTTGATCCTTCGCATTTTATCTCGTTATGTTTTCTATTACGACTGTTATTTATCAATTTCATCGAATTTCTCTATCGCCCACAGTATCACCCTTCGGGACAAGGTTTCGTAACAGCCTCGGAAGATAAGACGGCTAGACTCTGGGACTTCAGATCCGATCAGCAATTAGCAACGTTTAAACCACCAAGCTCAAATCCAGGATTTACATCTTGTGGATTATCGCTCAGCGGTAGATTCATATTTTGTGGAAGCGACGATAATTCTATTCACATATGGGATACGTTGAAGAATCAACATAATGGTAAACGATACATACGTATATATATATATAGGCCGTCAAGGATTAATTTTGTAGAACAAAAAGGCAAAGTTGGTTGATAGTTTACAAATTTCATCCTTGACAACTTAATATATATATATATTTTTTTTAAATTTATATATTTATGTGCGAAAAAAGAATTGTCATTTATACCATCGAGAAATTATTTATTTAAATACGTCTAATATATATATATATTTCTCTTATATTTTGAAGGTATTCTATCGGGCCATGAGAATAGAGTAACGTCGCTCAGTGTTACTAATAATGGTATGGCAGTAGCCAGTTGCTCTTGGGATCAAAATGTTCGAATTTGGGTATAAAATGTTTACGATAAATAATTATTACTTATAAAGTGTGCTTATGAAGAAACAAAAAACAACGAAAAAATTAAATAAATAAGATGATAAAAAAAAATAAATTACAAAGTAATTCGAAAACACGAAATACGATTTGAAATTATTTGATAACTGTACATACATAATTAAAAGTCACAGAATAATGATTATTTCCAATTGTTGTCACGATAAAACAATTTATAGTGGGATCGTTCGATACAATAGATATTTATGTTTATACCAAGGAACTACATTTCTTATAATTTAGTTTAATAATTTAGTCGATATCATGTACTAATCAATGAATGCATACATATAAATGTCTGGTTACTTTTAGAAGAAGAAATATAATTTATGTTATAACGCATTAATGAGCGTTTCATTTTTAATACAAATGACGATTTATAGAATTTTATTGATATAGTTTGAACGATACTCTAAATATAAGTGCTAATCCTAATCGTTCTCATTATGAACATTCGTATTCTATTTTTATTTGTTTAATCACAAAGTAGAATGTAATTTAACGATTGTCATTAAAAGAAAAGAAGAAAAAAAAAAGTGAAAAAAGAAAAGAAAAAACAGTAATTAGACGAATGTCTCGATCTTTAAATCAAACATTTCTAAACGAAGTGGAAAGAAAAAAAAAAAACATTGTAAATGTTTCGTATCGACTCGTGATTAGTAGAAATATTTTCGTCGTAATAAAAAACTGCAATAAAAAAGTACATTTTGAATAAATTTCTTTCTCTCTTTTTTCTTATGCGTAATTATATCGTTTCAAATAAATCATTCGATATATTCTAATGAGAATTGCCATTATCCTTCTAATTCTACAACATGCATATTATTACACGAAACTTCATCAATGCTGCAGAATAGTGCATTTTGCGAAATATATTGTGTATCTAATAACGCAATCATTAAAATTTGATGTTTATTAGGCGCGAAGCAAAGAAGTCAAAAATACTATGTCCCATTGGACATATAATAGGGAACTTATCATTGTGCAGATATATCCATATTATTCTCGTTCGTATAAACATCAAACCTAGGCCACCAGTGTTACGTTGACACCGAAAGAAATGAATTTCTAAATGTAATACACGTGTTATATTCATAGAGCACGCGAAGATGTTTCCTTCCTTTTATCATTTAAAATAACTTAATATTAAAAATAATCGAAAACTTTAACATAATTATCCTTTCGTACGAGACTAAACAATCGATTGCAGTATACAACATATAATAAGATTTATATTAATGTCACAACACAAATGCATGCCGTAACTTCGACGGAATCGAATATTGATCTTCAATTCTTACCGTTGCTGTATCACGACGGTATTTATTTACACCGACAAAGTTCATAACTGAAAATAAAAATACTCTTCGCGTATATAACAAAAATTAATAAAGTCGACGTACTTCAGAAAGAAAAATTTTAAAATCCATCCAAATGTATTAGCAAAGCCATGATTACTGTAGCACCAGCTTCTTTGGTAGCCCATTTACTAGATTCAAATTGAGATTCGATATCATCCTTTCCACTTGATCCTATCGTGTATGAACCAGGTCGTACCAACAATTGGAATGCAGTTGATGCATTAAGTTTTTTATTTGATTGGTGATCGATGTATCTGTATGTGTATGTGTATATTATTTATATATATATATATATATATATATATATATATATATATATAAATCATTATTTTAATTTGTTATTTCACTCTCCCATTCCTTTAACATTATTACTCATCTACTTACGGATATTTTTTAACGAATTCTTCCGATGCCGCGTAATTTATATTGGGTGAAAATATAACTTGAGGATTTTGAACTTCGTTCTTCGTACATATTAAATTACTCGCATCCAATTGTTCCTTCGTCATAAGTTCACCTCTGTCGAGAATTAATCTGAAAAAAATGTATTTATTATATATATATATTTATTATATTTATTATATATATATTACATATATATTTATTATATATATATATATATATATATATATATATATATATCTTTATATGTATATATATATATGAACAAAGGAACAAAATAAGTATTCTTATTACCAACCTTATGGCATCTAAACGTATCCCATAGAAAGCAACGTGCCATTTGTCTGTAGTACTTTGTGGAATTTGATTTGCATTGATACTTTGTCTCAAAGGAAATCTTGCCCAACCAACAGGCAATGCGAATTCTGCTGGAGGTTCGCCCTTTTTACAGATAGCATTATCTCCTTCTGCCTTGTAACAAGCGTTGCAGTAACATAATGCATCGTCCAGTGAAAAAAATTCATCCGGCAATACGAGCGACTTTTTAAGCCTCATGCATGCCTTCAAATATTCGCATTTCTTAGTGACCGATGAAATACTTCCAGGAGTACATGGTAATGAAATATTCTGTATCGATGGTATTGTATGATTATTTGTCATGCTGTGCTGATTCGAAGACACAACGCCATTATTACAATTATCGTTTGTTAATGTAACATTATCCCAATTAATATTAGAGTGTAACTCATGAAAGCTCGATGATGTATTGTTTGATATTTCTGTTGATGAATTATCCAATACACTTGGTGCAAGATTTTGGCAAGAGAACGAACCAATTTGTGACATACTCAAAATATTAACGGGCACGTTATTCTGACTCGTAGTTATACTAACAATTTGACTATTGGATGCTATGCTTTCGTTGATTGCATTATTAGCGTTGTTCGAATTAATAGCGGAATTCAAATTAGTAATATTTGTAGCGCTAGTAGTCGTGCCATTCTTAATATTAATATTTGTTGCATTATTTATTTCTACGTTTGTACATTCATTTTTAATATTTAAAACGTTTGAGATCGCTCGATGTTCCGTATGTATATTCGTTTCGTTAGTGTTATTTTCCGATTGATTATTTTGCAACGTGTTGTTATCGTTTATTTGACTTGTATCCTCTGTATAACCTTTAGCCTTAGTACTTTTTCCTTCGTTACCAACGTCCGAGTCAGAATCCAAATTATTCGAGTCGGTAACACTCGACGTCGCTTTATTTTCTGGAATGTTGTTTACCAGATTCGTATCATCGTTACTATAAGATACGACTGAATAATTCCCATCCTTCGTGTGAGAACTACATTGACTTGGTATACTCGGAGAAGTTGACAAGGAAAGATCCGAGGACGTGGCTGGAATTGCATTTTCCTTTTCATGGCATTCCAAATCGGCTTTCTCTCGTGAATTTTCAACGTCATCCAATTCTGTTCTAATACATTCGGTGACAGATACAATCGTACTATTGTCAACGACAACTGAATTCGCATACAATTGATCTGTTCCTGCTATTGAAACTTGCTCGCATTGACCGTACAAATCAACCACAGCATAAACATATGGTGACACATCTGTTGCTGCCACTCCCTGGTCTACGCCATTAATATATAAATGAAGTCTGCAGTCTTCGTCGATTAATAAGCCTACCATAGCATTGCACTGTAAGTTTTCTAACGCAGAGCCATATTTCGTTTTGACCTAATTCGATTGAAAAATGTTTTGACATAATGTAGAGCTTATGAATCAAGGAGTAAAAAGAAAAAAGAAATATTTTCAATATCTTTAAACAGCCGAAGAGATGATAATTACCCTCATGCCATTATGAAATATCCAATCACTGCAAATAATCCACGAGTGCTTTTTAAAACCAAGCGCTGTTAATGGAAAATTAGCTTTCTCCGGTGCAATACAAGTAACGCCACAAAGCATATTGGATACCCATCGCTCGTTCAATTTCTCAATTTTTATTTGAAATAATTTACCTTTTATTAATGGTCGACTAGACATTACTACACCTGTAAAAATATTGTTGTAAGAATTATAAATAATCCGTCGATTATCATCCATTTGCTAGTATATCTTGATTTTCTACCTTGATTATAACTTGCAACTCTTCTAGCTATTACTTTTCTATCCAGTTCAATATTTCTACCATGGTTCTCATGAAATTCGTAATTCCAATTTATTTCTCCATTTAACTGATTTACCGGTTGCGTTGGCGTAAGTGCAGTATCATTAGCTAATTTTCCTTCGGATATATCAATCGATGTATCCATTCCTGCATCACTATAAATAAAAAAAAATATATGTGTGTGTGTGTGTGTGTGTGTGTGTGTATCATTTGATAATTATCAAATATAACTCACTTTTTTATAACAGGTGGCATGGGATCTAACAATAATTCCAACGAATCCTGTAATCTCAAACTTGCATTGGGAGATATTGCAGTATTCTGATGTTTGCTACTTGTAATATTTATTGCAACGGTACTCCCAAAAAGTTCAATAATTGCATGTACCATTTCAGGCACATTAGATGCTGCTATACCCATATCCTCTCCGTTTATATAAAACTTCAAATTCCCATCGTGCGTTCGTTTCAATCCAATTTTATCACCAACACAAAGCCATTCCAAGCTTGGGCAATAATTTGGGCAAAGAACACATCCCGAATGTCTTACCTCATTTCCTAAATATTTGCAATCGATTATGTATGTATTAAATCTGTTTGACGCTTTATTCATAAGAAAAAGTAACTTATTGGGGTAATTCAAATTGCAAATTCTATACTTGCCTGTTAAGTACCAAGCATTTGCTGGAATAGAAGTTATATCAGGTACACGATTGGTAGGTTTTAACCAATTGCCAGATTCATTGCTTATAACTCCTATTTTTAAACAGCCACTCCATTCAAAGGCAGTCTCTTGAATAGCAATTTCGAATATTTCATTATTGTCTAATGGAGTTTCGCTTAATAGCACAGCATTGGTATGTTCTCTACGTCTTGTTGCTACTGTCTTTTCGTTATTTAATTGTATATTTGAGCCAACGGACGCGTGAAATTTATGCAGAACTTCTGTTTGAGCTTGAGGTTGGATTACAGATGTTGGCTGTTGACTGGTACTATTTTCTGAGGGAATGTATTGCTGCGTTAATGGATCTCTACGTTCTGGCAGTACAATTGTAACCTAAGGAAAAATATAAAGTTTTTTCTTTTCTTTTTATTTCTACATTTTTTTTTTTTTTTTCGTTCAATTAGATAATTTTTTATATGTGGCTCCTTTTAATATTATACCTGTGCACATTGACCGTATAAATTTATCACAGGATAAACGTGTAAAGGCAAGCCTGTACATGCTGGACCTTGATCTATACCATCTAAATAATAATGTAAACTCGTGTCCGCGCATCGCGTCATACCAATACGATTTCCTTCAACTAATTTATCTAAATCACATGCATAATTGTTACGCAATGTAATGCCGTCTCGTATTACAGCAGAACCGGAAAGCATCCAAGTATCATGATCGATATCCGTCATTGTAGATGGAAATTCCAGTTCATCTGGTCTGATAAGTGTAACCCCTGGGAGATTTTCCTAATATTAATACAAGGAAGGCAGCTACACTTTTATGATACTCAAATTTAGATTTATGGAATGAACAACCAAAAGCTTCTATATTATTACAAGGATTACCTGCTTCGATAGCTCCAGACCACCTATCTACCATTTTATCAATAGTTACTTCAAACATTTCACCATCACGTAAAGCCCGATTTGCAATAACTATAGCTTCATTGAATTCACCTAAAGCTCTTGGTCTGGATGCTGTCAAACCATTATTTGTAATGCGTGCATTTTTTCCATGTACATAGTGAAATCTCAAATCACTATTAAAGTTAAAAGTAAAAGTAATATATACGTTATGTACTCTGCTTTCTTACACCGTGTACTCACATATCAGAAATAAGCGTTCAATTTGTGCATATACGAAATAACAAACCTGTACAAAGTTGTATTACTGAAACTAGAATTATTTGTTGTCGGGCTATAGAAATCTGCAGTATCCACTATAGTTGCTTGTGCAGCTTGTCCATACAAATCTATGACACCATAAACTCTTTCCGGTACACTCATTGCGGCAGCACCTTGATCTGCGCCATTAACATAAAAATGCAAGGTAGCATTATCTTTTCTCATAACTCCTACACGATCGCCAACTTGTAGTCGATCTAAATTTTGTCCATATTGGTCTATCATAGTTGTTCCATTGTGCATCACTCCATTTCCTGTCATCATCCAAGTACCTGATCTGTGATAGACATTAGTAACTTCAAGTAATAAGGCACATGGTAACCTTGATAATTACATATATAAATAAATATAATAAAATTAATACATTGCCATGATATTATTTATAAACTGTCATATATATACCTAACATTAGTCATTGTGTAAGGAAATTCCAATTCTGTTGGTGAATGTGTTGTCACACCTATTTCGATAGAACCTGCCCATTTAGAAACGATTTTATCTAATTTCACTTCAAATAACTCATTTGGTTTTAACGGCCGTGAAGTCAATACTACTCCATTATTGAAGTCATCTATGGCACTACAAAGAAGATAATTATAAAAGAGTTCTCTAGTTTTCTCGATGAAAGAAATAAGCCCATGAATTAATTACTTAGGCCTGTGTGCTGTACGTCCGTTATTAATTACTTCAGCGTGTGTTCCACAACAAGAATGAAACATGAGTCTATCTGGTGGTTCTTCTTCTGGTTCTACAAAGGAATGTATAAATTGTCTTCCTCGTTGATAAATGAATGCACGTTTATATGTATCCCATCAAAACTATGGTGGTAGGAGAACCAATTAAGGATATTACATAAATCATAAAACAAGGACACTGCTGTCCTTACCGTTCAATCCTTGTAACTGCAAAGTGTTTCGTCGCGTGACTAAGTTCTGTTCTTCCCTTTCATCTCGATCGACAATGGTAACCTTTACAGTCATTCCATAAAGGTCAATGACACCCCACACACCCGCTGGTACTTTGGCAGCAACTCCTTGATCAAGCCCATTAATTAAATAATGGAGATTTCCATTACCTTTTCTTATCATTCCTACTCTGTCTCCTTCCTAAAGAAACAAGTATAATATCTTTTAGTAAAGGCAGTGTTAGATTTACATAAAACTTACTCTAAGCTCATCTAAATTGAATTCTCCGTATTCACGTTGAGTGCCTTTTCCATTAGTTAAGATACCGCACCCAGACATCATTGTTGTACCAGATCGCATATTGGTCATCGTTGCTGGAAATTCTAACGCAGTAGGACTATGAGTTGTAACGCCAACTTCTATACTACCAGACCATTTGTAAACAAGTCTATCTATACGTATCTATAAACAAACAATCATTACTTGTTACATATTTCGTTAATATGTCCTTCTTTTTTACAATATCATATTTTTATAAGCTCACTTCAAAAAGTTCATTATCTCGTAATGGCCTGTGTGTCATAACGACGCCATTATTAAATTCATCAATTGGTCTCCGCCTTTCAGCTGTTCTTGCATTATTAGACAATTTCACAAGCGCCCCTACTCTTTCATGGAACCTTAAACGATCTTCTCTAATAGCAGCAGGGCTTGGATTTTTCGGTAAACTAACATTTACATTAACATTTAAATTAACATTCAAGTTAGCGACTAGATTAGTTGTAGATGAATTGGATGATCCACCGAGAGGGTAATCATTATTAATTTCAACCTCATCCTTTACTTCATTACTAATAGGTAAAAGTCTTGGATGGGTAATGGTAACTTGGACACAATCTCCATACATGTCTATAACTGCAAATAAACGCTCTGGAATGTTGGTTACAGCAATGCCTTGAGAAACCCCATTAATGTAAAATACAAGCTCGTGCTGTAATTCAGGAAAAGAAAAAAATAAATAGCATTACATGTCTTGCATGCCCAGAGGCACTAAATAAAAAGGAACATACATTAGAGGTTCTCATTACACCCAAAGTACTTCCCACATCCAGACTACTAAGATCTGTACCGTATATCTCTACTATTCGTTCACCATCGTGCACTATGCCAGAGCTAGTCATAATCCAAGATCCATGGCGAAGATTGGTAGCACAAGCAGGTAATTCCACGGTTTCAGGATCACATTCTGTCACTCCAATCTCTATACTACCGCTCCATGATATCATCTGTCATTAAACAATTTTTAAACAATTTTTTTTTTTTTAATATTTCATGAAAAAAAATCCATCAATATTTACAATAAAATTTCTACTACTATTTCCAAAGCTCACGTAAGTCGTTTGCAAAAAGATAGCACTAACAAATTAGGAAACATAAATACACGCGACATTTGACAGATCCAGATCCTTAATAGTATACCAAAAATTGATTTGCGAACAATAGTAGTATATTGGTCATACCTTTTTATCAATACGGACTTCGAACATCTCATCATCCTTAAGAGGCATAGCACTAAGTACCAATCCATAGTTATATTCGGAATAATTTCGAATCGCAGTACAATTATTATTTGTTAAAGTTACACGATGACCGCCTCGCCGATGAAACATGTCGACCATTTACTGTGCCCATGCAGCGATGTACATATATATATGTAGTAAGATTTGCTATAATATATGTAACACTATCCCCGTACAATTGGTGATATATAACGATCAATGCTAATTGGTTAAAGGTTAAAGCGAAGCACCAATAGCATACAATATCACGATGCGCGGGCTGCGTTAAAATTAATTTAAAGTATAGATATTGTCCCTTTATTCTTTCGACTATAGTTCTAGTACCTACAGAAACTGTAGTTTGACATAGAGAAAGAGAGAAAAAGATGGTATCTTCAATGCGCAGAAATATAATTTGGATCAGCCCTAAGGTTTATTTCATTGATTCTATTTCTCCTTCGTATACTATCTCGAAGATGTTATAGCGGTATGGATAAAACGGCAGTGCGACAAAATGTATATAATACGTTTATACACATAGCTCGCATATCAAATTAAAGGAATGAATTAGTAATAAGAAAATAAAAGAGTAAGGAAAAAAAATTAGAAGCTGTGTAAGAACGTATTTCTCAGATCCTCGGTATATTTTCATCGCTTTTCTTTCTGAAATAAGGGGATATCATTTTTCTTTTTTTCGCGACAATGGAACGATGCCAAAGCCATCTAACGGACGAGGTCACATATTTGCTTGCATTTGACCGAGAGCAATTTTAGGATCTATTTGTGAACACATTGAGGAATAGTCATATATAGTAAGAATTCGGTTGTGGTGGAAAAGAGCGAAAAAAAATGGCGAATATTCGTGATTGAGGACGACCAACAACGTCAAAGGAATTGACAGCGAGAAAAAGAGCTCGGTAAATTTCGCGTCTGTGACGTTAATTAATGAATGAATAAATTTTTTCATCGTTTTTATCCTCGTAGCGCGTATTGCATCGTATGAATTATTCGCTTTTCTAGAAGAACGAGTGAAACTTAAGTCGCAAATAAAAAGTTATTGCCAGCACGGTGATTGCGAAACGTCATAAAACAATTCATACGAATCGAGCGACTTCGTGGGGCAAGAAGCATAACTATTACTTTCGTGTAGGGGGTTATCTCTCGGATGACATATATCAAATAAATGTTAACGCAATGGGCAATGTATCGAAGGATCCAATGACTTCGCATTATACTTCGTGGTGATCTGATTTAATTTTACTTCAACGATCATTTCATTCATCAGAAACGTCAGGTGCGTCTACGAGAAAGGTTATAAAATCGTCTCTGACGTTTATCACGGTCACAGATGTAAACTTTCTTTTAAAATATTCGATTCTAGGAGTGGCGAGGAGCGCGATCTACATCTAATATTTATATTCCTTTTTCTTTTCCTTCTTTTCTTTTTTTTTTCTTTTTTTTAATTAAATACTATCATTATTTATTTATTTAACAAATCGTATCATTTACATGTTTTCTAGCAGACTTCCGATGAGAGCTCGATACACGTACAAAATGCAGAACAGAATAATACGACGATTATATTTATATATTTTATTATCACGATAATAGGTATACTTGCCTAGATTTTAGGTAAATGGATTCATTTTTTTTCATTTTTTTTTTCCTTTCTTTTTTCTTTTTCTCTTCCTTGCAATTTTTGTCTGATATCAATGAATTGTTAATGTTCTTATTTGTCAATATTTATAACCATTAACATGGTCTTAGAAAATAAAAATATGATATACGCTTGTTAAGAATATGACAAATTAAATGAATACATTTTTTTTTTTTTTTTTTTTTTTTCATAGATTTTATATAACATAATAAAGATGGATCAAGAAACAGTATATGGTACGCACGAAGACAGTCATGTTGTCATGTCTGAAAAAGTACAGTCCTTGGCGGGCAGTATTTATCAAGAATTTGAAAGGATGATTGCAAGATATGACGAAGATGTTGTCAAAGACCTAATGCCTTTGCTAGTCAATGTTTTAGAATGTTTAGATGTATCCTATACAGAAAATCAAGAGCGCGAAGTTGAATTAGAATTATTAAGAGAGGATAACGAACAGCTAGTTACGCAATATGAGAGAGAAAAGCAACTGAGGAAAACATCTGATCAGGTAAAACTCTTTCTCTGATTTATTTTTACTTCTTGTTCTTAAGGAATGCTATTCTTTTCATTACATAACATATAAGATTGTTATTTAAAAAATGAGAATTACTTTATTGTTCATTAGAAATTGCTCGAGCTGGAAGATGTTGCAGAAGATGAAAGGAAAGAGTTATTATCAAAAATTGACAGTTTAGAGTCAATTGTAAGAATGCTGGAGTTGAAAACAAAGAATTCGCAAGACCACGGTACAATTGCCAATGGTTCTTCCAGTACATCCCCTCTTAGCACGTCTGTCCACAGTAGAGTAGAATAATTTTTTTTTTTTTGTTTTTGTTGTATCACATATATGATTTCACAATGGATTATAGATCTCATGGTATTTGGATCAATTGATAAATACTTTATATCATACGTTTTTATAAATATTCTTTTAATTACATTACATGATTTGCATTCTGTTATGTTATTTCTAAAGTACTCTTTATATTTTTTTTTGTTACTGTAAGTAATTTATTATCATTGTTAATAAAGTAGTTGATAGTTAATTTTATTTTACATTATATTATATTTTATTTATATGAGAAATATTTTGTTACATCCTTCAGTAGACACCAATGTGTTTTGTCCTTTTATTAATCAGTCTTCATACATTGTTCTTTAACAATATTTTATTTCTGCTTTAGTTGTTCGTCTTGAAGAAAAGGAAACAGAACTAAAACGTGAATACGCCCGCCTACATGACAGATATACAGAATTATTTAAGACACATGTAGATTATATGGAAAGAACAAAAATGTTGGTTGGTAGTACAGAAAGATTAGAAAATGCAACCGGCGGTCGCGGTCCATCAAGATTACCTTCTCTTGGTTTAGCCCATATGTCAAGAAGTTCTGGTCCTTTAAGTTATGGATTTCAAAGTTTAGAAGCAAGTATGAATGCAGAAGAACCTCAAGATGAAAGTCCACCAAATGCTGCAAATTTAAGAACTGAAATGTTGGATAGTAGTAGTGAAGCTGCAATAGAAACCTCCGATAAAAGTCAATTAACAGATCAGCCTGAACAAGAAAATAAGACTACTGCAATTTCCAGACGTATGTTACCATAATATCTGAAATATATCATATTACTTTTTATTATTATTTTATTATATATATATATATATATATATATATATATATATGTATATGTATATATATATATATATATATATATATATATATATATATGTATATGTATATATATAATATATATTTTGTTATCATTTAATTATAGATGAAAGTCCTGAGACTGAATTACCACCGCCACTGATAACACCAACGACACCAAGTGGAATGGAGAAATTAGCTACAACTCCAAGTGGTGGTAGAACTAAAACTGAAAGAGAACAGAGAAGTGGCAATACATTGTATCAGGAACTTAGTTTCCAAGATGCAGATGCATTAGGTGAAATGGATGAAGGTGCAGATATCACAGGTAAAAGTTGTGATATAAAACATAAATTTTCGTATTTTATACTCGTAATACGTGTTTGTAATTAACTTGTAATTGTTATAATCATAGGTAGTTGGGTCCATCCTGGTGAATATGCATCATCAGGTACGTTTAACAAAAACATTACAAATCAATATGAATTTGGTTATGTGTGTTTATTCATTATCTAAATTCTAACAATAGTAAAGTGTCAAAGCTCTTTAACTATAAGGCATTTTCATGTTCTGATAACACATTTATACTATGCAACAGTATAAAGATGATTATTATAATCTTACCAAAGTAAATA
Organism: Dolichovespula saxonica; assembly: GCA_911387935.1. Lineage (NCBI taxonomy): Eukaryota > Metazoa > Arthropoda > Insecta > Hymenoptera > Vespidae > Dolichovespula > Dolichovespula saxonica. The sequence goes on along the minus strand of OU426998.1, from coordinate 6,303,578 downwards.
ACTTTTACTCAAATCTATACATTTGAAGGACATAAAATTTATTCTAAAACTTTCTACTCTAATTAAAAACTTTAATAATAGAAGTATTATTTCCTAATATGTCTGGATGTTTCATCCATCGCTTGCCTTTTCACACTATGCTGACTTCTACTGAAACTCTGATGAATGATGCATGCAATATATAATCTAATCACGCAGTCAATGACAACTTTTATGGTAAGCTATTTATCTTTTTATCTATCTTATATTCACATTTAGAAAGATATATTAGGAAAAATTATTAATACGTTAAAAGTTTCTTTCTTTAACACAATATTATGTAGTATTTCTACTAAACGCTTTTTTATAATATTAAATTCTATATGTAGACTTATATGCAATATATATTTGTACTTTAAATAATATTTTGTACTGTTTAGGAATGGGAAAAGAAGTGGAAAATCTTATTATGGAAAATAATGAATTATTAGCTACAAAGTAAGCTATCTTATATTACTCAAAAAAAAAAAAATAATAATTTAGTAGAAAACAATGGTTTTATTATTGTGTATTTTATCTTTCAGGAATGCCCTCAACGTAGTTAAGGATGATTTAATAGTTAAAGTGGATGAACTGACTAGGTAATTGATTTAGATTGTTTTAACTTTTGATTTATTTATTTCTTTTTTTTATTTTTTCTTCAACTAATCATTTACTTCCTTCAGCGAGCAAGAAATATTACGCGAGGAAGTTCGTGGATTGCAACAAACTAAGGATCGCTTGCGTCAACGTGTTGCGGCACTAGAAGAAGAATTAAAGAAAGTAAAAGAGGACGCTGAGGCTGTTGCAAAGGCAGCAAAGAGCGATGATGAAGAGGACGTGCCTTTAGCTCAAAGAAAAAGATTTACTAGAGTGGAGATGGCCAGAGTTCTCATGGAAAGAAATCAATATAAGGAAAGATTTATGGAGCTACAAGAAGCTGTTAGGTGGACTGAAATAATTAGAGCAAATAAAATTGATCCTTCCAATACATCAGGAGGAAAAGGTTCACAATTTTGGAAGTTGTTAGTATCAGATAAATGAGATATCGATATAAATGTGTATAATAAGAGAAGAAAACAATGAATATTTTCGTCTCTTTTCTTTGTAGTTTTAGTAGTCTCTTCACAACAACCGATCGTGGGAATTTAGTTCGTGGAACACATACCTTACCTCATATTCGCTATAGTGCACCAACGAATCAAGTTGTTCCAGCCGTGAGCACCATGCGTAAACACACGTTGAAAAATCGCCATGACTTTCTCGACCAAGGAGACACCATGTGAGAAATCAATCCTATTCTATATACATGCACCTTGATGTTATGTCAATCTGACATCACAGCCTGCCTGATTTTTATCTGTTATTTAGATACAAATTTATTTATTGAGTATTGAGCTTTATACATCATAAAACATCAATCTTAATCTGTGATTTATCGCGCAATGAAAGTTTTAGTGCAAATGCACACAATTATGGAGCTTAATTTATATATAGATATAATATATATATTCATATATTTATAAATATATATATATATATATATATATATATATATATATATATATATATATATGTATATATATACACATATATATATACACATACACATACACATCATACATACACACACACACACACACACACACACTCACACAACATATACTTTGATACTGCTATATATCAAAGCTGCCATAATAATTACTTATAGTAAAATTCTTTTTTATAAAAGTTTTTGGAAAAGTAATCTCTCCTAAATGAAAAATAACTATTATAGAATGAACTGCGGTCATCTTTCCAGATTAGAATCCTCTTTGGTCTATTGGGATCCATAATGTTTTCTTACCTCTTACAAATAGTCTTGATTGCTCTTAAAAGACGTGAGTCTTCTTTGCATAATTTAGAATTTAAACTGACCAATTTGAACGTACTATTGCTGCTAACACATAATCGTGTCCCATTTCCCCTTTTACATTCATTGATTGATTATCTTGAGCGATAAATTTTCGAAATAAACTTTGACTTAAGATATCAATGGTTTTATACGAAAGAGCCTTATATTTCATACATATATTACTTTTTTTTCTTTCTCTGTTTGCTATATTTTATCCCTTCTCTAAAGTCTAATTTCCTAGTCTTCATATACAAGTAACATATTTGTAAAGTACATATACCGATTTTTATGTGATTTACATTTAATAAAATAACTTGCAAACGATAAAAGTATAATAACTAATGAGATAAATTGACTGTTACCTTTCTGAAATATGCTTGAAAAGCTATAGTTTTGTAAATAAGAGTTTGTATATTTTTTGGAAAACTGATAATATATTCGATCATTATTGATCGATGAATAAATGAAGTTATGAGTATGTTAAACTTGGCTTTTATTTCGATGTCGTTACTTCGCTTTTGTCTCATTATTCGGGTTTTCTTGCCTCACCTTCATGGCGTTATCAAGAGATTCCTGGTTTTTCTGGCTTTCATTGGGGTGCTTATTGGTCAGCAGGTAAATCTGTTCTGCTATATTCCTAACTTTTCTGCTTTGACACCTGTATTCTGATTTTGTGAGAGATGGTCCTTGGCATGAATAATGATACCAAGAAAATATCTTCTTTCATATTTTCTTTAATTTTAATATTACGTACAAATAAAGGAATGAAAAATTTGGGACATGCTCACATAAAAATAATGTATGATAACGAAATACTAAATGTATTTCAACATAAAACATAGGAAGAAAGATTAGTGATAAAATGAATCTTGGTAAGAACAGATGTTTGAAGACAACAAATCTGAAATTAGACATTTTAAATCATTCAATTCCTCATTCCCTTGCATTACGCTTGTTTAAATTGTTACATTTAAAATATATATTTTGTGCATTTAAAACGTACTTTACAGATCTTCTGAAAAGCTCGTAGCCCGCCGAGCAAACGAACGAAGAGAACAATACCGTCAAGTCAGAGCACACGTTAGAAAAGAAGACGGTCGATTGCAAGCTTATGGGTGGAGTTTGCCAGGAAAACCAATAGCACCAGTAAGACAACCCGTACCAGTACCAGTATATTGTAGGCCTCTTCAAGAAACAGAACCAGGAATGAAGGTGAGTATAGTGTCTTAATATCTAGTAAGGAATCTATCGTTCTTTTTTTTTTTTTGTGTCAAGTTTCTCAAAAAACATTAACAAACATTCTTTATATATAGATTTGGTGTGGCGCTGGGGTAAATCTAACCGGAGGTAAAACGCCGGACGGTGGTTGCATGATTGGAGGAAGTGTATTTTATGCAGCCGAAGCATCAGAGACAAATACGACTAAAACAGAAGCTGAAGATGCGGTTGAACATTTAGACAATGAACTTCAGGAAAACGAACAACGTAGATTGGAGGCAGAACAATTGGAACAGAAACTCAGTTCGTTGGTCTGGATTTGCACATCAACACAAAAGATGTCAAAGGTCACAGTTATAGATGCCAATAATCCAGCAGATATTTTAGAGGTTTTCAGTGTTTGCCAAGGACATTTGCTTTCCATTGCTAGTGTACCTGGTGCCATGGAAAGCGATTATCCTAAAAACTTGAAGGAGAATTCGACGTATAAATTTAACAATAAAAATGGCGATAACGTGGATAGCAATCACGATGATGCGATCATAATCGAACATATTGATGAGAACGAACAGAAAAAACTCCAAGAAGCAACGGCTTCCGTCGAGAACAATAAACAGGAGAATGGTAGTAGTTCTGTCGACGAGCAAACTAGTGAAACTCTAGAAAAAACGAAGGATACGGATCAGAGTTCGAGCGCCGGACCTCAAAGTTTGGAAAGTGTAGATAGCGAAACGGCTAATTTAGGAAAGGTTTATTTTATTAAATGCAATACGGAGGTAGTAAACGATGAATTAAATTGCAAAGAAGATAAGAACGAGGAAGATGAAAATAAGGAAATAGAGGAAAGTACGCCTATCGAAAAAATGTCGTCTATACAGCCAACGATGTGGTTGGGAGCTCAAAATGGTGCTGTTTTTGTACACTCGGCCGTTGCCAAATGGTCTGTTTGCTTGCATTTTGTAAAATTAAAGGATGCGGCTGTGGCTATCGTGTATGTGAAATATTATTTAACATTACTTTTACATTATTTACGTCGGATAAAATAGCCTATGTAATTTGCTTATGATCAAACTATTTCTTTTCCTTTATATATATTGTTTTATAGGCACGTTCAAGGTCGCGTTTTAGTTGCTTTGGCCGACGGAACCGTAGCTTTGTTTCGAAGGGGCGCGGATGGTCAATGGGACCTTTCTCAGTATCATGTTGTTACTTTAGGAAGCCCTCAACACTCTATAAGATGTATGACTGCTGTCAGTGGAAAAACAGTATGGTGTGGATATAGAAACAAAATACATGTTATAGATCCTATCAGAATGACTGTCGAAGTAAGCATATTGAAGGAATGCGTTTAATTTGATGAAGAATAAATAAACGTATAAATTATTGCAATGTTTCAGTGCACCGTTGATGCACATCCTAGAAGAGAGTCACAAGTGAGACAATTGGCATGGCTAGGCGAGGGCGTTTGGGTTAGCATTCGATTGGATTCAACATTAAGACTTTATCATGCGCATACTTATCAACATCTGCAAGATGTTGATATAGAACCTTATGTCAGTAAAATGCTGGGAACAGGAAAACTTGGATTTTCTTTTGTACGAATCACAGCTTTATTAATTTCCTCAAATAGGTTGTGGATTGGTACTGGAAATGGAGTGATAATATCGGTGCCACTATCCGAAAGTACGTTAATGGAACAATAATATTTTTATAATTAATACGTTGTATTTATATTGATCTATTTGTGTGTGATATTGTATACAATTTTTTTTTCTTTTTCTCTCTTTTCTTCTTTTTTTTTTTTTTTTTTTTTAAATAGGTGCAGGCGGTTCAATGGCAGTATCCAGAGTTCAAACGGGAGCTAATAAAGGCGATGCACCGGGAATTGGTGTTAGAGTCTTTGCATCGGAACGAGGCGTTTCAATTGGAAGCTTCATACCGTATTGTAGTATGGCCCATGCCCAATTAAGTTTTCATGGGCATAGGGATGCCGTAAAAATGTTCGTCGCTGTACCTGGTGAGTTTACGTATCATTGGGGTTGTTAATTTAAACATTTTTTTAATACATAAATCCTTTTAGGCCACGGTGGTCAAAGCGCGGCAACCGATGGTTCACAGCCTGCGATGCTCGTCTTATCGGGTGGCGAGGGTTACATTGATTTTAGAGTCGGTAAGTAAACGGTACCTGATTCATCGTGTACTTTTAACGTACAATATAACGTGTCCTTTTTTTTTTTTTAACTATCAGAAGTATGTCAAAATGTAATGTGTGATGGTGACAATTTTAGCAGAAGAACCAGAAGACGAAAGTGATGTGGCAACTCATCTAATAGTTTGGCAATTGGTCAGGTATGCCCCCAGAGAGAGAAAAAAAAAAAGAAAAAAAAAGAAAAAAAAGAAAATATTTTTATTTCAGCATATGTTAATATTCATATTAATAACCCTCCGTTACGAAGACCTATACTAACAGAACATTCCTTTCTTCTGTTGCACTATATATAACGAAATTTGACTAACATTTCTGGCTGGCTGCATATTTATCCATTACCAAATTAAAAAGTGTGTTGTATTATAAGTGATCTTTCATAAATTTTAAACGTCATGATAAATTGCTTGTCAACATATAGCGAAATCTGTTGGCTTCACTTTAAAAAGGAATTATTGTCACTACTTTTTTTTTTTTTTTTCTTGTAAACAACTGTATAGGATAAATTATATCTGTTGCCTTTATTCTCTGGGGGTGGTCCTTTCCAGCTGACATGTATTTATTGTATTATATGAACGAAAACAGATATTTGCACTTTCCTTTCATATAATATAAAAAGGAAAGTTAATCAATTGTCATACGAAATATTTGACAAATTTTTAGGTGATGGAGAAGAGACGGAAGAGAGTATCGAACGGTCTAATGCTATAATAGCAGCCAATGCTGATGAACACGGTGAACAAAGTCATCTTATCGTTTGGCAAGTGCAGTGTCCGATACCGATAGCCAGTTAGCCTATGAAATGGGAAGACAACTTCATCATGGTGCACGGCTAGCTTATGTCTCAACAATGTTTGATCAACAAATGTCCACGTGTTGGAAACCAAAACAAAAAAAAGATCAATGAATGATATTTGTTTATTCATGAAAAAAAGGAAAACAAAAAAGAAAAGAAAAGAAAATATGCGGTCATAATATAACTCTAAAAACAATATGGTTTCGTAAAAGCAGTATAAGGAAAAGCGTTTTAAACAATAATAAGTAACAATTCGCGATAAACATATAAGATCTCTGCATGTATTGCGTTTACTCTGCTTCTTGAGTAATCTAGGAGGGAGGGGGAGGGGAAAATATATATATATATATATATATATATATATATATATATATATATTTATTGGATTCGAAGTAACTTAAACAAATTTTATAAATTTCGAGATGTTCTTAGAATTAAATGCTTGTCCCAATATGTTTCGGCATTTTCTAATCTGTTGTAGTTGAAGAAAATTATTCTAATAGTCGTATGCACTTACCACGGAATAACGTCGATTTTGATTTCACAAAAGAAACAATTATATATTGTTAAATGTACATGAAATAAGTAACTGGGTAATCACGTTGAAAGATCACATTAGATAACATTAGAAAAAAGGAAAGAAAAAAAAACAAACGTTGGGTATTAAAGGGGCACTGGAGTTATAATGTTCTTGCTACAAATCGATACGACGAACAATAAGAAATAAAATCTAATGAATTTGGAAATACTGCCGTGACATAGTTATTCATATATCGCGTTCTAACCATTGTTTCACTATAAACGTCAAATGGGATAAGCGGTGCAATTAACTCAGGCAGAATTTAGTTATAGGTTAATAATTTACTGCGTCTTTTAATTCATTTTACTTCTACAAAAAAAGAAAAGAAAAAAAGAAGAGGAAGAAGAAGAAAGAAGGAAAGAAGAAGAAGAAAAAAAAAGGAAGAAAATATACAACATATATAATCTATTTGTTATTATTTGCGAATGAACTTAATGAAATCGTCTTTTACGATTGTTCATAATTTCGACGAGTCTAAATGAGCCAATTATGTAAATATTATAACCATTTTTATAGCGCAAATAGGAACGTAATTATTTAACTATTTATTGACGGAAATAATGAATTATAAATTCAATAAGAAAATTCATTCTTTCCGTCTTTTAAAGCTTACGTTCTCTTCAATATACATACGTATATTACCAAAGACATGGATCTATTTGTTACGTCTATCTATCTATCTATCTACCTATCTGTCTATCTATCCATCTATCTATCTATCTATCTATCTATCTATCTATCTATCTATCTATATCTTTCTTTCTCTGCGTGTCAGTGATTCAACGATCAAATTCTCGTTTCTATGAACGAGTTACACGTTAGGATCGACTGAAGGTGAAACCTTTTTAGTAATTACTTTTATTTTTATTCTCGAGCTCTACTCACAGCCATTCAGAATTTATGAAATTTTATAATTGCCTACGTTATTTATCGCGAACGCGGCGATTAAGAGGATGAAGATTGTGCGTAACTGTGAGAGCTCGCTTATAATGACGAGCTCAGATCTGTACCTGGCTCAGCTGAAGCTGCAACGACATTAATAAAGAGTTGCAAAAATAAAAATGTGCATACGATTTTTTTTTTTGTTTTTTTTTTTTTTGTTGTTGGTTTTTGTCTTTTGTCCCTCTTAGCTTCTCTCGTATTTGTCCTTGGCAAAGCATGAAAAGAAAAAGAAAATTTTTCTATTAATTTTTTTGTCCCCTGTTCGATTTCAACAATGAATCTAACGGAACCGATCGAGAATTTTTCTTGCCTAACTTCAATAAAAGCGATGAAATTCATAATTAAAAAAATATCTGCTCGATCGAGCGAAAAGATCGAAAAAAAAGAACAAGTGAAAAATACATGAGTAATATTAAATGACAAGGTTATGTGTATATATATTTATCATGTTGAAGATAATACGCATTTGATATATTACCAAGTGGTTGAAAGCCCAAAAAAGAAAGAAAAATAAAACAGTGATAACCGCATTGATAATATTCTTGTATAGGTTACATAGTCGCGTGGATCGTATATGAGGGTAAGGAATTTCATAAATTCCTCATTATTGATCCATAAATTTCTTTTTTTTTTTTTTTATCGACCCATATTTGCAAATATTAACATACATTTATTTATATCGATGGAATCGAATCATGATTGATTTCGATTATTACCAAAGATCTTTTCTACTCTCCTCTCTCTCTCTCTCTCTTTCTCTCTTTCTCTCTCTCTCTCTCTCTCTCTCTCTCATTAAATTAATATAGTTCTTCGTTTCTTCGTAAAAATTTGAATCGGTTTGAGGTTCCTTGAATATTTGAAATAAATACCATTGGAATCGATCGCGTAAAATTTTTTGTTCAATTTTTCAGCAACCTTCGATGATAAACGAAAACCAAGACGTCCGTCCTCGATCGTAGGCGCAAAAAAAAAAAAGAAAGAAAAAGAAAAGGAAAAAAGGGAAAGGGAAAAAACGAGGGACGGGGAGAGGAGGAGGAAGGGGGGGAAGAAAAGATTTAATCCGAAAGAGAACGATCCTCCGACGAAGAAAAAAAGATCGAGAAACGGCCGAACGTAGATATAAAAAGCGTAACGAAGGGAAGAACGGTGGCGTGATTATTGAAAAGAGCAAAAAATAATAAATAAAAGATAAAGAAGAGAAGAAAATAAGAAGAAAAACAATTAAGCGAATCAATCAAAAAGAATAATTGATTGACCGAATGCTGGATAATAAATTAGTATCATTCGTTCGCGCCCTTCCAAGAACGTGTTGCGTATCATGGCGTAAGGTTGCTCCCTCGTTTTTCCACCAATGGCGTGGCAACGTAGGTGATAAAAGCACGTTGTCATCGCCGCCAGTCAGTTTTCGTTCTTGGCAACGCAAAGAACGGTGGTCGCTCAGCAGCAGGTTTCTCGCTAGAAAACGATTTTACATTACGACATCGTTCGAACATCGATCTCATCGATATTACACAACCGGTAGATCCTGCGAAGATTCGAAGGACGACAAGATGGCAGGCACGACTAGAGATCCCGCTTCTGAACAACTCAACGATTATAAGAAAAATTTAAAGGTACCATCGAACGAACTAAGATTTGCATTCTTCGATCTATACAAATTTATGCTATCCGTGATTATTCAGATGTCGTCGTCGTCGTTGTTGTTTTTTTCCTCTTTTTCTCCATCTTTCAGACTTGACCTCCATTTTTACTAGCGTAGTATCTAGCTCTCTCTCTCTCTTTCTCTCACTCACTCACTCACTCACTCTCTAACTCTTTCTTCTTACTTTCTTTCCACTTTTTTTTGTTTTCTCTCTCTCTCTCTCTCTCTCTATCTCTCTTTCTCCTTATATCTCTTTTACGTTTCGTAAGATTTACTCCGTCTCGTTAGATTAATGAATACTTGTTGTATTGTATGATATATGTATATATATATATATACATATACGATACATGTCACGATAAAAAGAGAAAATTAGAACTTAGATGATTCCTTGTAGGACTTAAAATAGATACGACTATGACTACGATTTAGTTCACGTTAATACATACAGATATATTATTGTGCGTTCGCATCGCATACGCCGATGTTTATTTACTTTGTTTATTTACTTCCGCGTTGCACATAACATTTCTTTTTTTTTATGAACTTGTTCGATCTTATAAAATACAACTACAGTTTGACGAAACGCGGTCGAATCAATTCGAAATTACTTGTGAATTTTGGTTGCATTTAACACGGCACTTGTTATAAATTCAATGTTATACAATTATTCAACTGGTCGTTCAACTGGTACCATGAATGAACATGTTTATATATATTTCGATCGTTATATGAAACATTAATACCCGAAAGAGCCTTTAAATAGCTTTAATAATTTCCTAGAGACAATCAATTCTTTTTAATTTTTTCTACGAAACGATGATATTAGAAAGAGTATTTTCTCAAGGGCATACCTAAAAGTAGAATACAAGAGAGAGTTATGTATGCATATGGGTGCCGTATATAGTATATATGTATATATCTATGACGCGTCAATTTAATTAAATAGGAATGTATTTAACGTATTTAACGGAACACTATCGTTCATATATAATTTCTTTAATTAATTTTTTGCTTTTTTTTTTTTCAAATGTATGACAAATTTCTTAAAAGCACGATATTTCAGTTACATAATATACAACAAATCGATAATACTTCTTAAATTTGCTTTGTATACAAACAAATGATATTAATGTTAAGTTATAGTTACGCTTCGTCTTTTTATGACGGAGAAATAGAGAGAAAGAGAGAGAGAAAGAGAGAGATTAAAATTCGTAGTATGGCGGAAAATCATTGTACAGGTGCAAAAACTTTCATCGTAGAAGGTCCGTCATTATGCAGTTTAAACATATTTGTCAATGCAATTATTACATATGCAAATATTATGTATTATATTCTACTTTTATGTTAATTAAGTTATTTTACGTTCGCAGGTCAAAATTAATGATATGAAAATTGTCATGACTTCCCCGTTTCTCTTTTCTTCCTTCTTTTCTCTTTCTTTTTTGAAAGATTACATTTCGATAAAGCCGAAACGATAATAATAGTTTTTATTTTTCTTTTCTAAAAAAGAAAAATGTAGCTGTCTGTTACCATCATTATTTATGTATGTGTTTTATACGCACACACACACACACACACACACACACATATATATATATATATATATATGTATATATATATATATATGTATATTGAACGATTGAACATAAGCAAGTAAATACATAAATTCGAGCTCTCACAACAACGGACGTTGAATCTTTATCTAATTGTTATATCGCATGAAATGTTATGCCAGAAATAGAAAAGGAAAGGGAAAGGAAAAAGGAAAACGAAAAAAAAAAATAGAAGAAAAAAGGAACAGAACAAAAAGCATAACGGGGAAAAAGAACAATTGCGATTACGTTCGGAGTGAGGAGCATGTTGCCATGCAGCGAACGGAATGTCTTCTTGAAAGTAAAATTACATTGTTGCTAGTGTAAACATAATTAAGAAATCAGAAATGAAGCGGATTCAATTCAAACGTCGATCGTTAATTGTGCGATTCTTTATTGTATATAGAATAAATGAAATCGTTTCGTGTCATAGGGTGACCCAATAATCGAGAAAAAAGTTCGTAAGAAAAAAGCACGAAAAAAAAAGTAATCAATAAAACTAGCACGAATCGACTATCGCGTTCTCTCTGTCTCATCGTTACTTTTAACAGATAATATTGACCCGACGCAACATTGCGTACATAATAAATTTTATGTAAATGGACTAATAGTTGCTAACGTATTCCTACCATTTATGTATATATGTATCTATGTAGCTTATAGATATATATATCTATGCATATGTCTACACACACACACGCGCGCGCGCGCGCGCATGTGTATATATTATCGAGCGTAGGTTTGAGCTCTCATGACAAGTTTGTCTTTGACGGACGTTGAATCTTTATCTACTTACACACACACACACACACACACATACATATATGTATATATATATATTTGCTCGTATTCACAAACTTGTCTACGAATATTATATACTATTTTAAGACGCTACTTCGCTTTTACAGATTGAGCGGTTTTTAAGAGCGCACGATTATGATGAATTTCACTGGACGTTTCGTCTATACGTTGCGTGATCGAGCACAAATATTGCGTAGAAAGTTTTTCAAATAATATGAGCTCGAATTAAAGTGTATGATTCATAATGATTATGGCAACGATGATGAAGAGATAAAGAATGTAAGGCTAACATCGTAATTTTTCTATTTATTTTCGTCATCGTTACCTGTTTTTATAGATTATGGATTTTAATGATATGCTACTTTTTTTTTTGCTCATTTCATTTAGGTCTTTGTTTCATTATTATACACACATATACACACACACACACATTTCGCACGTAGATTTTCTAAATAGATCTGTGGTTGGTATTAGTACAACTTTGTATTCCGTTTATTATATTATATGTAGGAAATAACGTTCTATACTGTGCGACGAACTTCAGATTAGAAAAATCGTTAGAACCAGTTAAAACTAATCGTACGATTTTATCAGTTAGTCTGTGTCCCTCGTCCGTTAACTTGCTTTATCGCTTACCTACTTAAAAAAAAAAAAAAAAAAAAAAAAAAATTCAACGATTTAATCGAGAAACTTTTATAAGATATGGATTATGAAAAGTAAATAAAATCAATCAATCATGTAAACAGAATATCTCTTGTTCGATTTCATTAAAATTATTTATCCGTTAGTTTATTCTGTCAATAAAAACGTCGAAATTATTTCGCAGATTTATGCGATGATAATCGAATATGATGTATTTTTAAATTAATTAGATAAAACTATCACTCATGAAATATTTCTCTTACGAATTATATAACACTATTTTCTATTTAAGGCGAGATATAAGATACGTCCTTGATTTACATAAATACATTTTTTTCTTTCTGTTAGTCGTTTAAAAGTAACAAACTTATGTATATGTAATTGGTAGAAAAAGAAGTATAAAAATCGATAACGTTTTTTCTAAATTCAACTAATTTTCTCTAAGCATTACATAAAAAGAATAACCAAATAATGTACTTACAAATGACAAACGTATAATTTAATTAAAAAAAAATCGTCATGCATGTATTTTACAATTAATTAAATATTCAGACATTCTTCTTTTCCCGTTTCATTGCTTTTTCTTTTCACGATCTTACGTGAAAATTCTTCATAGTTTATGATATTGTAATATTTTCCTACGGAAATGCGGTGAGCACGTAATTGACTAAATCCGTCTTTGTACTGCAATGAACGAACGTTAAATTTGTGCTCTGCTAGTATAACCACAAGAGATAATTCCATTAATAGTAGGCTATTTTTCTATATGTAGTCATAAGAATATTTAAACGATACCATTCTATTCTGTAATTTTATATGACACAAATTGACACGCTTATAAAATACATATTATCGAAATATAATTATTTTTCGTTTGTTTTCTACTTATTTACATTATTATTATTTTTTTCTATCGAAAAATAGGGTCCACCACCTGCATTATTAACCGGAAGTGGGGCTCTCATCGCCGAAAAGAAAGCTAGTCTTACGGTCGGCCCACGTGGGCCAATATTATTGCAAGATTTTGTTTATCTCGATGAGATGTCACATTTTACAAGAGAAAGAATTCCGGAACGTGTGGTGCATGCTAAAGGAGCCGGTGAGTTATATGCTTTTCAAAGTTAATTAACGATCGGATTGATAAATTAAAAACAAAAAAAAAAAAAGGAAAAGAAATTTTGTTTAATCAACAGAAAGAAAAAGGATAATAAATAAAATGAAAGAATGACGCACGATTTAATTAAAACAATGGAAAATATTAATAAACTTGTTCAATCATTTTCTCCTTTATCATTTGATATACAAATACTATTTTAATAATGAGCGAATTGATCATCGTTGATTCGTTTAAAAATATGAAATATATAAGGAACGTATCGATCGAAGCATAAATTGTATTCTTTTTTTAAGGCGCTTACGGATACTTTGAAGTAACACACGATATAACGAAATATTGCAAAGCAAAAATCTTTTCCGAAATTGGAGCGAGAACTCCGATTGCCGTAAGATTTTCTACCGTAGGTGGCGAAAGTGGTTCGGCTGACACGGTCAGGTAACTCTACACGTTACTATTGTTAAGATCGAATATAAAAACAAATGGTATAAGTAGTAAAATTAACAAAGTATAATTGAGAAATACATGTATTGTTTTTCTTTTGTTTTTTTTTTTCGAAAGAGAAGAACATGAGAGTACAACCATGAGAAAGTTTCTTAAGACCTTCCCACGGATAGGTCGAGAGATAATAACGATGTTAATCATCGAGTATAATAGTTCTCTTTCATCGTTAAATTTAGTATTTATAATTCATTAATGAGTAATCGTACATGTTTAAGAGTTCGCAAAAAATCATCATATATATATATATATATATATATATATATATATATATATATATTTAAAAAAATGATTCACGTAATTGCACCATGACGTTATTAAATGATACTTCATTTTTTTATTTTCTCTTGACACCGATAGAATCAACGATCTTGATCTCAGTGAGAACAATAGAAATCGTTTTCAATTCATTTCTTTATTTTTATTTCTTTTCTTTTTTATTATTTTATTTTATTTTTTATTTTTCATTAACAAAAGTCAGTTTGATCAGTCACTTCGTGGTAGCAAACGAACTTTCGCGTTTTATCGAACGTTTCTTTCGATTGCAGAGATCCACGTGGATTCGCAGTCAAATTTTATACCCAAGAAGGTATATGGGATTTGGTTGGTAACAATACGCCTATATTTTTCATCAAAGATCCTCTTTTCTTCCCGAGTTTTATTCATACGCAGAAGAGAAATCCTGTGACCCATTTGAAGGTTTGTGTCGAAGATTTCATTTAAGATAACGTAATTCGAGTTATTTTTTGTCCACATTGTTGATCCGAACAGTGACCCGGCAATGACCCGTTCTGATCAGTTTGAACTGATAATTATATTTAATCGAAAGAAACGCGAATAAAATGAACTAAACGTCACAATTACTTTTCTTCGCTATTTTTGCGTTTTTTCTTCTTCTCATATTTCGTTGAGAATAAATGATCCGATCGTTTTTCGATTTTTTTTCTTTCTTTTCCTCTCGATCAATTTACTTTTTTATACGCGTCGGTAAAAACCATTAATACGCCGCGATGTATTATATATATTTTTTCCCCCTTTTTCTAGGACGCTGATATGTTCTGGGATTTTATTTCTTTGAGAACAGAATCTACGCATCAGGTTATGTTCCTTTTTTCTGATCGTGGTATTCCGGATGGTTATCGTCATATGAATGGTTATGGATCACACACGTTCGAATTATTGAATGCTCGCAATAAAAGGGTCTACTGTAAATTCCATTACAAGGTATCTTTTTTTTTCATTTCGTTATTACGTTAACGTTACGTTCGATTAAAGATACGAAAATTGAAATTTATGAATTACTTTCAGACCGATCAAGGAATTAAAAATCTTCCGGTCGATAAAGCGGGAGAATTAAGCTCGTCCGATCCGGATTATTCAATCAGAGATCTTTACAATGCCATAGCTAATGGAAATTATCCGTCTTGGACATTCTACATACAAGTGATGACCGAGGAGGAAGCGGAGAAATTCAAATGGAATCCGTTCGATGTTACAAAAGTGATAATGCTTTTAATTGTCGTTAAGAATTCGGTCATTATTTCGGCCATATTATAATTAACGAATGATAATATTCGATTAAAACAGGTATGGCCGCAGGATGAGTATCCATTGATTCCCGTGGGTAAATTAGTATTGGATCGAAATCCAGATAATTATTTCGCCGACGTGGAACAGATAGCGTTTGATCCGGCTCATTTGGTACCTGGTATAGAACCAAGTCCAGATAAATTGTTGCAAGGTCGTCTATTCGCATATGGCGATACGCATAGACATCGTTTGGGCCCGAATCATCTTCAATTGCCTGTCAATTGTCCTTACAAGGTAATCATTTGCAACGTCTTCTACGTGTTAATGTAGTAAATCGTTTTCTATCGATTTATGATTTAGATATACACATATGTTGTTTTCTATCTATAGACTATATCAACGATCAATTATCAGAGAGACGGCCAGATGGCAATACATAATCAAAATGGCGCACCTAATTATTATCCCAATAGTTTTTGCGGACCAAGGGAGTGTCCAGCTGTACGTTCGCCACCGTTCAAAGTTAAAGGTGACGTTGATCGTTACGAGCCAGTTGGCGAAGACGATTTCGGACAAGCTACGTTATTCTGGAAGAACGTACTTGATGCCGGTGCTAGGTCCAGATTGGTAGAGAACATAGCAGGCAGTCTACAGCATGCTTCCTTGTTTATAATCGAAAGGGCGGTTAAAAATTTCTCTCAGGTTGACATAGAATTTGGAAAGAAACTAACCCAAGCTTTGCGTAATGCTGGTGTACCGATAAACATATCTGAAAAATCAGCTCGTCTGTAAAAATATATATTACACCAGTTTTCTTTTCTAATTATATCATAATTTTAAGGTCACTTTATAATTATATACTTAACGAGTATGTGTCGTTTGAAGAGCAAATAAATATATATTCTTTTTTTTTTTTCTGGATATATCGTGTTTCGTACGGGTACTTAATTTTCCTTTTCTTTTTCTTTTTTTTTTATTCTTTAGTTAGATAAATCGTCATATTAAACAATTCGTACGAATGTATTCCTTCCAGATATTATATCCTGCAATCTCCGCATACTTCTATATCCATATGTAAAACGGGTTATCTATCGATAGGCGTTATTACTTTCATAAGAACTAAAGAACCATAAAAAAATATTTTCTCTCCTCTCTCTCTCTCTCTCTCTCTCTCTCTCTCTCTCTCTCTCTCTCTCTCTCTCTCTCTCTCTCTATGTGTGTGTGTGTGTGTGTGTGTGTGTAAGAATAAACACGAAGATACGAATGATAAAACGAAAAAAATTATATGAAATATTTCGATTAACCATATCCGATCAGTAAATATTATTTCACTGATACAGGAGATCGCGATTTTACCATATCACAACGCGTTCTTATCTCTTCATTATCAATTACATATATCTCTCTCGTATATATATATATTACGAAATTATTGGATATTTTAGTCTTATAACATAATTATAATGAGAGATAAATGATAAAAAATCTCTAATTTGAAGGTTTTATTCTCATTTGATATCTAGTGTTATTATATCGCGCAATATCGTACAAGTTTTGTCCTTTCAAAGGAACATCAAGTTCGTAAAATAATTAAAGGGAAGATTGACCACGGCTTTAAGATTGAAGGAACAATTCATTCTCAAGAGAAAGCTGTTATAGCAGAAATCGAACACAATGAGTCACAAAAGTTAAAATTTCAAGTAGTTTTCTAGCAACAATTTGAAAAAATAAAAAGGAAAATATCTGGGAAAGTCTAGAAATATCAATATATTCTTGTCGCTATATATTGGAAACTAATATTAATTTGTATACCAACAGGTAAAAATAAGGCCACTTTAGTCTTTATCTTTTCTCTCTTCCTTTCGAGAAAATAATATAAAAGTGTCCTAAGTAGTGAGTAAGGGTCACAATACCGTTAAGATTTGAAGGAATATAAGATCATAAAACGGTTCTTTTGATACATTATGAATATTTCATGTTTCTTCGACAATGTTCGTCGTAAATGTTTTTCGTCCAGAAAATTCGAGTCGATTTTATAGATCTTACAGGATTTCTAAGAAAAATTTATAATCAAAAGGAATAAATATTTTTTAATAAACAATGAATTTGTTTTAGTTTATTTATGAAAATTGTCTTTAAATACACGTGTCACGTTTATGTGAAGATTTCCATATTTATTTAAAGTACCCAATGCTATTATATCAAGAGATTAACGAGCAAAAGATCTAAGAAGACGTTCGTTCTAGATCATTGCAACTCTGCATGAATGCTATTGAAGAGATTATCAAGGATCACGAAAACACAAGCGACAAATATGGAATTCGTTTAATCGTTTGTGATTGGTCGAACATTTGTAAAAGTTTTTTCTTTGGAATGATCGAAAGGAAATCGATTACGAGATACCCTGAGCGCACGGATGGCAAGAGAAGTTTCTGCGAATAGCCTCGTTTATCCGGACGAAACGATTTCGGCTTTTTCGAGTCAACCGATACAACAACCCCGTCGGCATTTTTAGAGCTCGCAGCAGGGTGTTAACTTTGAAGATACCGATGTCAATTTTAGGTCCGAGTCTTTTACTCGACACACATTCGCTTAGATGAAATCCTCTGATGTCTTGCCGAACTCAACTTCCGTTAAGATGATCTTTCTATGTACCTACATATATGTTCTATTTGAAAAAATTATCAAAGGAGAAATGCGTGAAATGTGATAAAGTCGAAGTGTTTTGAAAAAGAGATCGTTGGCCTAACGAGGTTCTTTCTTTCTTCCTTTCTTTTTCTTTCATTTTTTTTCTTTTTTTTTTTCTTTTTTTTTTTTTTTGAGGAAACCTTGGGTGGCTTTCTATTCCCACATTTCAAGGGATACATTTCTCGGCGTTCGCTGCTTTTAATCATCGCATCGGCCCTTCTCTCGAAGGGCCAAACAGATTTTCTTCCCCCATTGTTTCAAGCGAAGCGCCGAAATTCTTTTCCAGAGCAAAAGAATTGGTCTGGTAGCTTCGAAGGCGACGAACCAGAAAACTCGTAAAACTTGCTACGAAAGGTTAGAATAAAATATTCTTTCGTATGATCGAAAACAAATATTAAATTAGTGAGAATGTCCACCGAGGAACGATCATACATCTTTCGATGATATCGTTTGATCATATTTTGATCACTCGAACATAAGATTCGCATATTTAAGATTGGAAATATACTTGTATTTTCCTTTTTTTTTTTTTTTATATATAAATATTCCAAAACGAATGATCAATGATCAACGTTCAATGTCACGATCTTGCAAAACTTTTTGATTGGATATCCTTGCGATTTCTTGGAAAGTGCCAAGAAGTTATCGACGATCTTTGCAAATGGTATTGATTTTTTTTTCTCAGAAGGTAGATTCCTTTGGACACCGGTGCAACCGGCGGTGCATTTGTGCGGTTTTATCTTTCAACAGGCTCGTTTGTACCACACGTATCCAGCAGCGACGTGAACGGTCCAGTGTCAAAGAATACTGCGTCCTCCATTCCGACGCAAAGTCGGGTCCTCCTGGTTCCTGTTCCAATTTCCATCGAGAACCTTTCTCCCTACCTCAAAGACTAATGAGTTGTCATCGAGTAGCCAATTTGTAAAACGAACGAAACTTTGCACGAATTCTAAGTAACAACAAGAGTGAGAGTCAAGTGCGTACAAAGAGAGAGAGAGAGAGAAAGAAAGACAAGGAATACGGATCAAGCTCGATAATCAGTTCGATAATCGGTATCTCGGGAAACCAAATGTACAATTTTGACGATAAGATATGCAAATATTAGGAATTTTATGTTATTTGCTTTCTACTTTTTTTTTTTTTTTTTTTTTTTTTTTTTTTTAGTCAGATATATTTGACATTTAGTTTTCGTTCTAACTGTCTTCATTTGAAACCTTCGGACATGTCGTGATAGAATGAAAGAAAAGAAAACAGGTATTACAGTGCAGCAATTTTCATATCTATACCGTCATAAACATTTTCAATTGCCTGACAAAGGTTAAAAGTACGAATTAGTATCTCTACTGAACCGTAACATAATATACTACACCGTAATAAATTATATTATCAGTCGTTTGAGAGAAATATGTTTATCCTGCTAATTTATCGGTTTTCAATGACGGATTACTGAAGAAACAAAAACTCTCTTGTTATGTTACTTTTAGGCCATTTTTACTAAAACCTAGGCATTGTTAGAAGGACAGTTTCGTTTATGATGAAATTTTATTAACGATAAAAATATAACGATCCTTTTACTCGAAATATTCTCACGATTGACGAATATCCTTACAACCTCGAAGAAAATTCTCGCTGTGTCCCTTTTTTAACTTTTGCTTTTTCTTCTCTCTCTCTCTCTCTTTCATTCTTTTTTTTTCCTCTTTATCATTCACCACAGAGACGCAACAGGTCGCACTATGACAGGGGTGTCATTCTCTTCGAATAGAATCGGCATGGGGAGTAAAGCGTTCGGCTCGATTCTTCTTTCCCGAGAGCACAAATTTATGGATCTGGGATCGGCTTCTCTTATTTTTTTTTTTCTTTCTTTCGTTTTCTTTTCCTTTTTTTTTTTCGATGCAGGTACATACACCATCATTCCTTCTTTGCCCTTTACATTCGATACCAGCGCGGCTCGCGAGCTTCTACTCGTAATATTTTTCGCGATTTATGAACGATGACGACCGAGTCCTTCGACTTTGAAAATTCTCATCTTTTTTTTTCTTCACCCCCTCCTCTTTCTCGATCATTTACGTGCAACCGAGGACACTACCAACCAGTTACGTATATCGATTACTATGCTGACAATCAACCGTTCTTTTCTTTGCAAACGATCTGTGAAGGATGAATATCGGGCGCGACTTCGGTTCGTTCTTTTAAACGATCCGGAACGATCCCGCATCTTCTTCCTCGTCGAATGATTAATGAATCCTTTCTCGGTCGCTCATTTGTTTAAACTCACCGAGAGAGCAGGTATCACCGTGCTGTTCTATCATCATCATCATCATCATCATCATCATCATCATCGTCGTCGTCGTCGTCGTCGTCGCTCGTAATTCTATGTTGGCTAGTTCGAAAAGTTCGTAGTAATTTAGAAAAAAAAAAAAATAAATAAATAAAAAAGAAAGTACAAAGATAAATGAAAAAAAAAAAAAATATATAAATGAACGAATAAGTAAAGAAATAAATAAAAAAAAAAGAAGCAAGAAAGAATGTTTCTAAGGACCAATTCATTTTCTTTTTACGCGCAAATACATTGTTTATTCGTTCGACGATGATAAACAAACAAGTCCGTTTGTCTACCGTCAATGATATATCTATGCCTAAACGCCGCTAATCAAACTGCGTTAGAAGGAAAAAGAAATTTGGCGTTTCGCTCGAAGTGTCACGCTCGTGCAAACTAACGATATACGCGGGCGCCGATAAAGCCTGAAAGAGAGAGAGAGAGAGAGAGAGAGAGAGAGAGAGGGAGAGAGAGAGAGAGAAAAAGAAAAGAAAAAAGAAAAAACATTACGAGCCGCCGAAAGCTTTAACCGAGAAAAAGTTCGAGTGCGAACGGGTTGTTAACTTGACGTTAATCTCTTGTTTATACCATTGTAATCCCTGTAAACCGATTAGCATTCGGTAAACTGTTTAGCAAAGTACACGGTTAGCGATGCCTATCGTAAACAGCTAATCTTCCTATTTCGATACGAACGATCGGATTGCCCTTTCAACGTTCGTGTCCCTTTTTTCCCTCCACCCCCTCCTCCCACCGATCTTATAGAATAGAAATAAATGTTCAGGAACTTTGCGTTATGCCGATCATCGTGTGAAAACTACGAAGTCTCGGTCCATTAGCTACGAAGACTGGCCTTATTGTCGACACAGCATTGTCGAGGAACGTGGCCCTCTACTTTTTCCTTCTTTTTTTTTTTTCTTTTTCTTTTTCTTTTTCTTTTTCTTTCTCGACCTCGTCTCATCCTATCTTTCTATCTTCTCTCTCTCTCTCTCTCTCTCTAACTGTCTATTCTTCTACCTTCATCTTTTCTATCCGCGTTTTCTTCGAGAATGGTTCTCGCCTAGAAGAGAAAGAGAAAGACAGAGTTAGAGACAGAGATAGAGATAGAGATAGAGATAGAGATAGAGATAGAGAAAAGAGAGAGAGAGAGAGAGAGAGAGAGAGAGGAACACTGACCTGCTGATCCCGATGATGCACTGTTCGACCAGGTAAATCGCGTATAAAATTGGCCCGCGGCGACGAGGGGAAAAGGTTTCGGACCGTAATGACGTTCGAACGAGCGAAATCATCGTCATCGGATCACTCCAACTTATGATCCACCTCGAGCATGGTTTTACGCGTTCCATCGAATGACAACGATGGACGGTGCTTTTGGCGAAAATAAAGTCTGCTTATGGTATTTATCCTTGAAGACGATTATCGTACATTTTCGTGAATCGAGGAATATTCACGAATCGATCGATTATCATTGGAAATTAAAAAAAGTTTAACAATGATATTAGTCATCTTATACGATCGATCGAGCCTGGAGAGCTGTTTTGATTAGCCTTGATTATTTCTGTTAGTCTAGCGGCCCGATCGATCGACGATTCTTTTTTTTTTCTTTTTTCTTTTTATCTTTCGTCTGGCATAATAACGTGGTTCGAGAAAGAGCAAAAAAAAAAAAAATTAATAAACAGATAAAAGATAAAAAAATAGCTTTAGAATGATCGCGATGAATTTTTTGTCAACCCTCTTGTTGTTCTCTCGTGGAATTTTTGAGGCCACCTTCGGTTTCTTTTTTCTCTTTATTATTTCTTTCTTTCTTTTTGTTTTTTCCTTTTAGATATAGACAATAATTACAATTTGCTCTCTTATCTTTTATATTTCTTATCTCAATATCTTTTAGAGCGGATATTGAGACTTATTTGGCAAGTGTCATAGAAAATATATTTTTCTTTTTTTTTTTTTTTCTTTTCCAATCAGAACCGAAGAACAATTTACGCTGATCACGTTTCACCAACGTTAATTCAATACTGTGATTTAATATGATCCCTCGTTTCATCGATAAACATCTAAATTCCTAGCCGCGTAACTAATAATGATTAGAAGAGTCGATTAATTGCGAGGAGAAGGTGTTTCAAAGGCAACGTGTTCGGTTCACTACTCATACGATACACGATAACGTTAATATATTTCAGTCGTTTCGGAACGATGAGATTTCCAGCAAACTATAAAAATCTTTGAGTTACGGTGAACTCTCGGAAAGCTTCTCCTTTCTTTAGTTTAGTCTTTTCTTTCTTTCGTTTTTTCATTTCTTTTTCTTTTTTTTTTTTCATTTCTTCATTTCTTTCTTTTTTTTTTCTTCTTTCTTCTTCTTCGGTAATATTGGTTTCTCCAAGGCAATATCTCTTATTTATGCGCACACGGTCTCCGTAGGTTCTACAAAAGAGTGCCGAAAGACTGTTACGGTCGGTGGAGAAATATATGTTACGACTAAACCTCCCCTCCCCCTCTCTCCGTCTATCTCTCCCTCTCTATCCATCTATCTATCTATCTCTCTTTCTCTCTCTCTCTCTCTCTCTCTCTCTCTCTCTCTCTTTTCTTCTTTTTCTTCTTCTTCTTCTTCTAAAGAGATATAGAAACTATTTATTTTTTTCTCAAATTCTCTAATACCCTCTCGCAGGTGAATTTATAGCGAGTGCGAAGGACGTTCGCATTATTATTTCTTTTTTTTTTTTTTTTTACGTAAGTACGTTCTCAACTGCGTACTAGGATTTCAATCAATTATCCTTATCGTCGTTTCGAATTCCAAGATCATTTTGGTATAATCTGAGAGATAAAGGGATAAAATACGAACGGCTCGAAATTCACGGCATTTACCCTCGGTCAAGCTCTATCCTCGCGGCGAATTGAAAAAAAAAAAAAGAGAGAGAGAGGAGGAAAGAGAAAAAAAGCAAAGGAAAAAAAAAAAAAGAAAAATACGAAAGTGACACGTTTAAGGCAAGAAGAAGATCCCATTGATCTCACGAATACCTTAAAAACGTACGAGAGACGAGAACGCGTGACACTTTCATTAACGCCGTTGGAAAAGTCGGCGAATACTCGAAGGAGAGAGCCTGTCGATTTCTTTCGCGTCGTAGAAACGTCAGGATCCTGACCTGAGGCGACTTACGATTTGCGTCGGTTCAACGGGCCTGAATGTATTCCGAAAAACCTCGGGGTTCTTTCAAGGGTGTACCAAAATCTACGTCGGGGGATGTAGAAAATGCGTTTTCGGGCTTCCCCCCACCCTATCCTCCCACCCCCCATGGTTATTTTTCTGATTTGCCACGTCGAGGAGGGAACACCTGTGAGAGACAAAGACGTGAAATTCTCGAATGATTTTATTTGAAATATACACAAATATTCTTTAAATTTAATTCAATAAATCGATGATCGATTATCTCTATCTGTTATATTATATGACTGATTAAGTTATCCAAGATATTATATATATATATATATAGCCGGTTTATCCACGGAATCTTGTTATAGGAGTACTGTTTACTAACGGAGCAATTTACTCCAAGTCTAGACACTAAGCGGCTTATTAGGGAACAATACTCTCTCTTGAGAAGAAGAAGAAGGAAAACTCAAAAGAAAAAGAGTTATCTTTTTAAAAGGGTGAGGGAGGAACGGTGCCTTCTTTATGCCCATCTCACTCCTCTGAAAGCAAAAGATTTACGACGACATTGGAATGGAGAGAACCTTGCCATTGCTAGTAACCGTTTGAGAGAAAAAGATGATGATGATGATGAAGAAGAGGAAGAGGAAGATGAAGAAGAAGAAGAAGAAGAAGAAGAAGAAGAAGAAGAAGAGAAGAGAAAGGAGGAGAGAAAAGTAAAGGAAAAAAAGAAAAAGTGGAAGTAGAAGTAGTCAAAGTAGTAGAAGAAGAAGAAATGACATGTGTCGCGCATCAGTGGTCATATCCTTTCTTTTCTATATTTCCAATGAATTCACGACAAACAAGAGAGGAATCCTATTCCCATGAGAGAATTTTGCTCGTTGCTATCTTGGGACGTTTAACGGAAGGACGTCCAGGAATATTCTTTACAACGATGATCGATGACCAACAAGCCTGGCTAGTAGAGGATTACTATTCTCAATAAGCACGTGACGTCGCCTAGAGGAAGTTGATAATCGTTTTCCTGTGTATGCGATTTTGACTTACGACGAACTCGTTCCTATTGCTTGGTATAATAAACGTTTACGAGGTACATGCATATATGTATAACGTTTATAAGGTTAAGTTACGAGAACGAATCTGGACGATTGTTGTGTTAACTCCAATCCTTTTCTCGTTCGACATAAAGAAAGATTAGATTTGGTCCGTCAAAAGGAGATGATCGGTGTACGTTGTTGAGATACAACGAGACCTGTCACTCGTTATCGAGTCTCATCTTGATAACCGATCAACGTAAAGCTGTGCAAACAAGATATCTCGATTCAACGTTTCAATGGTGATCAATGACAACGTTCACGAATGTATTCGTTTTTCACAGATTATCATCGTTCGTTGTAAGAAAAATTTGTTGAGAAAAAAAACGAAAAGGAAACTTTTCAACGATGATGGATTATAAAACTCGCGAGGGAAAGTAATGAAGAAAAAATGATAAAGAAAATCGTTCGAGGTAATGTTCACTCCTTCACTGTGACGAACTGTGTTGATTCGTATAAAACGTTTTCGTCGTAGGTCCGTACCCCCCCCCCCCTCCCATTGTCGTCAACTCTACTAACGTATAACTGTTAACTGTTACCTTTTTGCATTGCACCTAACATCGTCAAACGTTTCGTCGTCAATCTTCTGCGGATCGGTAGCAGAGAAATGTCGTCACTTCGGCTACGTCAATGATCGCTTTACAGGCTAACCATAAAGCGGTACTTCGTTCACCCGGTTGGAGACTTCTAACTGGGAGAAAGAAGCGAGCATTGTAAAAACCGCCTTTACAACGGAATGGACGAAAAATCTTGTATAGGATTTATGGCACGTTATGTACTCACAAAGAGTACCGAATTTCTACAATCGTCGGCTTCCTCCCTTACACGATCACACCACCACCCTCCCCACCCCAACCTCGAATCCACCCCTTGGGAAAAAATCGCTCAGCGTTATCACATTCCGAAATTCGTATTTTCGAAAAGAAAAAAAGAGATTCTTCACGCCTTGATAATCCTTACCTTTCTAATACCCATCCCTTATTCGAAGTTAAATGAAGGAAGAAGAAACCTTAAAGGTAGGATAAAATACGAAGAAATTCGAAGATTTTGCTTTTCCTTTATTTATAAAATCGAAAATTGCAAAGTGACCGAAGTTGTCGCTGGCAAACGAAAAGATTAATGAAATCGAACTGAAAGCCCGTTCGTTCGCAACAAGTCATTTTTTGTTTTTTCTTTTTCTTTTTCCTTTTCTTCTTCTTACCGAATAACTCGAAATTTAATGAATTCCGATTTGTCTTTCGATGTGAATGCTAATCCTTAAAGGAGAGAGAAAAAAAGGAAATAAAAGAAAGAAGAAAGAAAGAAAGGAAGGAAGGAAGGAAGGAAGGAAGGAAGGAAGAAAGAAAGAAAGGGAGAAAGAGGAAAGGAAAAAAGAAGTAGAAGAAGAAGAAGAAGGAGAAAATAAAGAAAAAGTTGATATGATATCGGTAAAGTCGTGTTCTACCCTTTCTCACTGTTTCTCGAAGAAAGGTACGAAAGATTCTCCTTAGGAAGGGGAAGAAAGGTAAGATCCATAGAAGCTTTCCACAGTGGCATGCACAGAGCATGAGGGAGCCCCCGAGGGATGACCACAAAAGGCGTGCAACCTCGGATCCTCGATCCTCGGAAGCCAGGGTTGATTTATGTGCCGATGGTGGGGAGAACGCTTGCGCACTAAGAACCCTCCAAGAAGAGTAGGATCCAGTCGGGTCTATCCCCACCTCTCCACCTTCTCGCAGGATTCTCTCGAAGCGTTCAGCCGCCTCCTCTATCTTCCTCGGTTCCTTGTCCACACGGTTATTAAAACCGAGGCGACACGCTCGGCAACCAGCAATTATCTGGCAAACGTTCGGTCATCGCGCACGCACGAGACGTCGTCCGCCGGCAGTTCGACGACGACGACGACGACGACGACGACGACGACGACGACTGCACTTCGTGTTTACTTTCATTACTACTTTTATCCCCTCCCTTTCTCCGCTACTACTTCTTCGCTCTTTCTCTCATCAATGTGTTTTCTCATCTTCGATTTTATCCATATTCGCATCATCCTCTTTCTCCTTACCCTTCGTCCTCGCATTCGTTAGGTTCATGAATAGAAAAAAGAAAAAGAAACGGAAAACAGGGAAGATAAAAGATAAAAAAAGAAAAGAAAGAGAAGAAAAATAAGGGAAAAAAAGGAAAAGCAAAAATAAAGATAAGAAAAAGAAGGAAGGCTAGAAAGAGAAGAAAAGAAAAAAAGAAAAGCAAGAAAGAGAAGAAGATGAAGTAAGGCTATTAAAAAAATCAAGACGTGAACCCCATCGATTGGATTACTAAGCGAAGAATTTTGGATTATCATCTCGAGGAAGAAGAAGAAGAAGAAGAAGAAGAGGAGGAGGAAGGAGGAGGAGGAGGAGGAGAAGAAGAAGAAGAAGAAGAAGAAGAAGAAGAAGAAGAAGAAAAAACAGCAAACTGTGTTTATTATTAAAGCAGTGAAACTGTGATAGTACAAAGTGATGCAGTACCGAAAAGTTCGTTACGAAATTTTATTAGTGTTGGCAGGAGGGGAATATCCGTGGATTGTGCGTGAGATTTGATATTCCCGTCGATTAAATATACAAAGAAGTTTGTTCCAATAGGGCGGAAGGAGGAAACGACA
>OU426998.1:6256238-6271238 GCA_911387935.1 Dolichovespula saxonica | reverse complement strand
AAGATAAAAGAAAACGTGTCGGAAAAACACAATGGACACGAAAATCCTTCGTTAAAATAGAACCGGTTTTTGATTGGACGTACACACATAGTCGACATTGTAATGACATATCAATAGTATTATTTATATGTCATTATAATGACATATCAATATATTTGTCTAATGTCTTAATGCGATTAACTCATTACTTGATGACGTCGTAGAAGAGATCAACGTGGTTCGTCTTGACATTAGCGATCAATTAGAAAGCTGTACAATTTCGTATCGACGTGCAGGAAAGTTTTTGTTTTTCTTCTCAAATGGCGTATGTGCCTATATGTATCTAATTTTTCATTTTTCTTTCTTTTTTTTTTTTTAATTTTTACTACTTCAAATTCTTGAGATTGTTTTATTGCGATATCGACGAAATATTCCACGAAGATTCTCGATTCCGTAAATATAATCGATCTATATTGGCGAAGAAATAATAATATTACGAAACGTAAGAGCTCGCGCACGAATGCGCGTGCGTCATAAGAAGTGTGTTAAACACGCGTCCAATGAAGAAAATAGTTTCCGAAAAAAAAGGGATTATAAAAGAGGTATAAGAGAAACGAGGAAAGGAGTATTGGAGAACAAGCAAGCGCTCGCGTTATATCCTGAAAAGCGATGAAGAGAGATATTTGAATTTCGATATCTCTAAGACAGGTGGCTTAGAATTTCGGCATTTATTGGGTTACAAAAAAAAAGCAAAACAAAAAAACAAAAAAGGTCGTAGAAATTGAGAATCCTTTTGAAAGAAATAAGTCTCGTAAAGAGTAATTAAATGAAATGTCGTGAGAAATTAACGGCCATAAGAAGAGGTGATGTCTGTCGTGTAACTTCACGTGTAATTAGCCACCACCGTCGATCCCCCAACCGTCGTTGTACCTTTTTTTCTCTTTCTCTCTCTCTCTCTCTCTCTCTCTCTCTCTTTGCATTTGTGTTACGTGTTTAAGAGCGATAAAAAATATTTGTCGTTACGCCACAACGACAACGTCACAAAAACGTTTGTATCTTTCGATATCTGTCGCGAGAATATTTTCGTGCACGTCGATCTCCTTTAAATCATTTTTAATATTCAATTCTTCCTTCGTGTTAAGATATAACATCGAATTCGCACGTTAGAATATTATTACAATAACTTCATTTAACTTGATGAACTATTCATATTCGTACTACTACTAGATTTGAACTTATACTCAGTGGTTAAGGAGCATTAGATTATGATCTGATAAGGATATTATAAACGGATGTATGTAATTATTTATTAAATCACGTATCCACGTTAATCATTCTTTTTATAATAGATACAACATTCTATGAATATATATAAGCCATGTATAACATATATCCCTGTGATCGATCGAGCTTTCGTATGAAACGTCGATAATAATTATATACCTACAATAGTGTATGTATAATAGAGATATGTCATCGGATAGATATGTACATACGTATCTCATAGTAACAGACAGGAAATTTGTCGATCAGTCTCCTAAATCATCGTCAAGTTTTCTTGTAATATTCTCGATTCGAGTTAACGTTTTCTGTTCGTTCACCGACGACGAACGAAATCGTGGATCGTGAAATGGAGCTTTGGCACGCGAGAGACGAGCCTAGACTTTATCTTCGAGCCGAACGTTATGCGAATGCGAATCGACGCACGGTCTGAAAAAAGAGAGAGCGAGAGAGAAAGAGAGAGAGAGAGAGTGAGTGAGAGAGAGAGAAAGAATCAAAGAGAGAGCGAGTGAGTGAGAGAGAGAATAGAAATGAAACTCTTTTTGTGTATATGTATGAAAGAGAAAGAGAAAGAGAAAGAGAGAGAGAGAGAGAGAGAGAGAGAGAGATAAAAGGAAAAGGAACATGGTGTCGGCACTTCGCTGACACACCCCCCACACAAATCTAATTAATTTATATCTTGAGAGAGGCGCCATCGGAGACCTCTGGCTCCGACTGTCCGAAAAGAAACAAAGGAGTGAGACAGACTAAGAGAGAGAGAAAGAGAGAGAGAGAGAGAGAGAGAGAGAGAGAGAGAGAGAGAGAGAGGATCAGTACCTTTGCAGGACTCGTCGACTGCCCTCCAAACTAATCCTTCTCATCGAAGGGTACCCTTTCTCTCTCTCTCTCTCTCTCTCTCTCTCTCTCGCGCGCTCGCTTTTTTCCCCCTTATATATTTTTCTCTTTCTGTCTTTCTTTCTTTCTTGTGTTAGTTTTACATTTATAATCATAAATTTCCTCGAAGTCTTTGAAATAAGATCCGAGACGCGTCCTGTCGTTTATTTCTTTTTATAATAAAATATATTATTACTTCTTTTTGTTAATTCTTGAAATGATAAAATGAAGAGAGATAGAGATAGATAGATAGAGATAGATAAATAGAGATAGAGAGAGAGAGAGAGAGAGAGAGAGAGAGAGAACTGTAAATTTCTGTAAACGAAATATATATATATAGGTAAAAAATTTTGTATTAAAAAAGTAAAACCAATACGAAGAAGTTACCAGATGCGAAAGGAATTCTGAATATAACTAGCACCTCTTTCGCGAGTTCGAGCAGCTGTTGAGGATTATGCAACGCCTCGGGGATTAAGACATCAGGCGTTTTTCGATGGACAAAGGAAGACCACCAGTTGTTAGTTATTTTCTTCATGGTAATCGTCCTACCATCGAAAAAATGATGCGATTCGAGTGCGTATGATACATAAGAAAAATTAAATCACGCTTTTATACCTTTATATAACATATATGATTCGTGATACTCAACATTACGTTTTCGGTGTGCAAAATCGTTTTAGGGGAGGGGAATTGGGCTCGTTCATATGTAAGAAACATTTCACGCGAACCAACGACGGCTTATGCATTAAATGCGCTATTAACTAACTTCGCGGTTAATATCAACGTTTCCTATCTCATTATGTTAATTATGGGATAAACAGTCCTCGAGGCCAAGAAGGGCCATCGCCATCTAACGCGGCCCGAGTTCCTCTGCGTGTTCCGACTATACACTTCGTGCATCGTTACGTCAATGATACGTGCACGAGAAAGAGATATAGAAAGAGAAAGAGAATCAGAACCAGAAAAAGAAAGAGAAAGAGAAAGAGAAAGAGAATATATGATGAAGAAACGGGAGGAAATAAAGACAGACAAACAGACAGATACAGAGACAAAGACAGATATATATATATATATATATATATATATATATATATATATATATATATATATATATATACTGATGGAGATAGTTAGATAGATAGATAGATAAATAGAGAGAGAAAGAGAGAGAGAGAGAGAGAGAGAGAGAGAGAGAGAATTAAATTTTACTTTTCAGAGGGCCCATACAACATTTTCAAAGTTCCTTTCATATTGGTCCACGACGAGTCGGTCTCAAGGAAAAACGGCGCGAGTCGATTGGAAGGAAACGAAAAAGGGACCGATGAAAAAAGATGGCCCGCGGCATCAGAACCGATAAAGACTGGAAGCCGTTTCGTAATCGCGGCTAAGATCATTTTCTGCACGACCGCTCGGGAAATTAGATCACCTACCCTCTCCCATCCCGGTAGCGAAAGAGAGAAATCTAGGCAGGTTTCATCGGACGATACAGGAAGAACTTCTTCTTTCTTCGTTCTTCCTCTTTCTTCTACGTCTTCTTCTTCTTCTTCTTCTTCTTCTTCTTATCATTATCATTATTATTATTATTATTATTCGAAGACTCGTCCCTTATTTATCTCCTTCCCACCTTACTCTTGTCCCTCTTATCCCTCTGGTCTCGCGACTCGGATTCCTCTCATCGCCGATCTGTCGCCGATAATTTAGTAATTAACTACAACTCTATCTCTCTCTCTCTCTCTCTCTATATATATATATATATATATATATATATATATATATATATATATATATATATATATCACTCTTTATCGATCTGTCTTTCTTTTGGATCATCGCAAATGGATATAGTTATTTTTTTTTTACCTGGTACTGGACTATCATTTTCTCTCGTCTCTCCTTCCTTTACTAATCGTTCGTATTAATCGTCCGGACCACCGATAACGCGTATTACATTACATTATATACCGTTACCGCGTTTTGTTATCAACGACAGATTATAAAATCATTCCCTTATTACCGTGCTCCGATCAATACAATCTTAATAACGTTAAAAGCTTCGTCCTTATCTATTCGGACGAGCGCGTATTTTCCCTAGAAGAAGCGACGATAGTAGGTCGTATCGTTTTCTCTTTTTTCCATTTTTCTTTCTTTCGGTCTTTTCAACGATACGCAATCATTTTCCAAATTGTAAAGATTCCCGAAACGTTACGACATAGCAGTACGATCGGAGTTATTACCTTTTCTCTCTTTTTTCTTTTGCTTTTTCCTTTTTTCTCACTTCTTTCTTCTTCTTACCCTTTTAACATTGCGATAAGATCATACAATGGTTATACGTAGTCGATCGAAATTCTCTTTAAAACAATCGAGAGGAGAGAATCGATGGCGCTGTGTTAGGAGAGGAAGATTCGTCGAGGATTATCCAGCGGCAGGTCGTGGCACGGAGCTCCGAAAGATCTTCACCATCAAAGGATCACCCTCGTTCGACGTCGTTTCATCTTCCTTACTCTCATGATACCTCGAGATCTATCTCCCTCCCTTCTTCTCTTTTCCTTCTCTTTCTTTCTTTCTTTCTTTCTCTCTTTCTTTCTTTCTATTCCTCTCTCTCTCTCTCTCTCTCTTTCACTTTCTCTTGGCTCTCCGATCCTCCTCCTCCTCCTTCTCCTCCTCCTCCTTCTTCTCCTCTTCCTCTCATCTTCCTCTTCGCTTCTCGGCTCTACGGCTTTGCTTTTGGCTCGGGCCGGGTGTAATCGGTTCTCCGAAGCCAGGGCTCATTATCGACCCGTCGGCCTAGCAATTACCTGCGAAGCCTCTTTCGACTTCGTGTGTGCCAGCCAACACAGTTTCCGAGTCTTCGCGAGGCCTTCCGAGATCGTTCGAGGATCGAACGAAAAAGAGCGAGACCGTGGTTCTCTTCTATACAGCGAAAGAGAGAGAAAGAAAGAGAGTGAGAGAGAGAGGGGGGAGATAACGAGTGAGATCTTAAGGAACAGGAAAAGAGGGAAAAGGGAGGCGCACCATACTCCCTTTTCGCGAAAAGGGCTAACGCCGTACGATTATCTCGTACGAAGACGCTCTTGGACGATCGCTGATAATTACTGGACGTGCTCGGTAGTATGCAATAATTGCTGAGGCTGCCAACTTCGCGCCAGTTTACCAGGAAGAATCCTACCTATTCTAAGATAATCTTCTTACTCTCTTGCGGAATATTTTCTCTCTCTCTTTCGAAAGAGAGAGAGAGAGAGAGAGAGAGAGAGAGAGAGAGAGAGAGAGCATTACTTTCCAATTTATCGTATTCGCTAATATCCTTCTGATTTTCCTATTAAAATATATAAATAACGGACGCGTTATTCGCTCTGTTGAAGTAATAGAAAAAAGTCCAATTACTTTTCTTTCCGACTGTTAACCTGTCAATGAAGAAAAAAAAAAAAAAGAAAAAGAAAAAAAAAAAGGAAAACAAAAAAAAGATCTAGTAGAGACATCGGAACATCGCGTGTCAGAAATTACACGTAGAATTCGTTTTCTATATGCTTTAAAAGCACAGAAATTTTTCCTTCGGGTTTTCAATCGTTACAAATAAAGTTAAAGGAGAAAAAAGAAAAGTGTATAGACGGAGAATGAGTTAATGATAAACTCCGATGTCTCTAGATAATAGTCGTGTAATTACGTTCCAACGTGTAGTCGTAATTATCTTTTTCCTTTTCTTTTTCTTTTTTTTTTTTTTTTACTATTTTGCTTCATCAACGTCCGTCAAAATTTATTAAAAGGACGGGGATTGTTCACACGATCGACGATACGCGTTTATATACAAAGAATTTTTCCGAAGTTCGACAAACGGGAGTTTCCCAACGGAACGATGAAAATTCGTGAATTAAATTCATAAGAAGGGATATTTCGTTTAAAGTAACGGAGCGATCGTGCGAGAATGTCGTTCGACTTCTTGGAAAAGCGTCAAGCCCTCGCGGCTATCTCGTGAGAGTAGGAGCTTAACGAAGGGAAGAGGAGCCTCGACAAAAGGCAATTTTGCGAAGGGCAGCTTGACGATCGCGAACTCGCATGTTCCGGCCAAACGCAAAGCGGCTTTGTCGCTTTCTCAACTTTTAAACACGCGACCAATAAGCGTGCGCTTATTTGGTTATCTATAACCGGAATTATAAGAGGTTCGTCGTACATATATATATATATATATATATATATATATATATATATATATTATTTATGTATTTACGTACCTATGTCGTGCGTATAGATATTTGCCGTTAGATTAGCCAATATATAACATTTATGAGAGAAACGTGAAAAAGAGAGAAAGACAAAAAACAAAAAGAAAAATAAAAAGAAAGAAGAAAGATTAAAAAAAAAAAAAGAAAGGAACGATCGATAGTAGTACCTATGTTTCACAAGAAACTTAGATCATCATCTTAGAACGAGAGATCATAGGAGAATGGCTCTCAAAGATTATCCTCTTCCCGTCGTTAATCCAACACTCAATGCAAAGTAGTAAATCGTTCGAGAAAAAGATCAATTCCTATCTCCGTCAGTTCGTTTCTTTTTCTCACTTTTTATGCTTTCTTTTCTTTTTATTTATTTTGTATTTTTTTTCCGTCCCGTTATTAAGGATCAATACGAAGAAATCGATCGATTAAATAAAATACGCATAGGTATATACGCAAAGAGAGAGAGAGAGAGAGAGAGAAAGAGGGCGAGATATCGTTAATGAGAAATCTCTTACTAATCAACTTTGGATTCGATCATGCTAGTGTGTATCTCAAAGAAGAAAAGCTACTCATATATTTTCATTAATCCTATCATCGTTAGGCTATCGCAAGTGCACCGTTATGCTTCATTTACTCTGAATGCTCGTGTAGCTCCTATAAGCATTAATATTAATCGATTTGCCGTCTTTTGCTAAGTCGACGCTAACGAGTGTATTTTCTTTCTTTTTTTATTTATTTATTTTCTTTTTCTTTTTTTTTTTTATATATTTCCATATCTCTCCTATCTCTTTTGCCAACACGGCATTCGTTTCTTTGACGTTTGTCATTAGGCCTCATTCCCGTTTCTTTTTTCGTCCCCTTTGAAATAAGAAGTTAGAGAAGTCGTTGGAAATCTCACGGTAAACTAACCTCTCGAAGGACGACGAACGACGTACATACGTACATACCTTCTATGGTCCTAACCGCGATGATGGTAATGCCAGTCTAGTGGTGATGGTAGTGGTGGTGGTAGTGGTGGTGGTTAGTGGCAGTGATGGTGTTGGTGGTGGTGGTGGTGGTGACGGTGGTGATGGTTGTGACGGTGGTTCTCCCTTCTTGTTTCCCTCTCGGTAGCGCGGATTAATTAAGCGGCGACGAGCCACGCGCAAATTAGCGGCACTGTTCGAAATCGAGTGGCGTTTCTGTGCAGAACGCTGGAAAGCAATTAGGTGTCATTACCGTCGCCCGTTAACGTCTGCCGATGAAAAAGAGAAAGAGAAAGAGAAAGAGAAAGAGAAAGAGAAAGAGAAAGAGAGAGAGAGAGAGAGATAGAGAGTATAAGAGAGTCCGGATTCAGTTTGTTGAAGCGATTATTTTTATTGTCCTTTCCGGCCAGCTTCTTAGAAATCTCGGAAGCAGAACTGTTAAGAGACCTCACGAGATCCAATTCCGAGGTTACTTCGTTTCTTTCATTACCGTTCCTTTTCCAATTTGAAGGATAAAATAACTCGAAATAGAAATGCGCTTGAATAATTGACATATTATTCGTCATACACCGATTATCTATTTTTGTAGAATTTTGAAACAAAAAAAAAATTACATAATTGGTCGGTATATTAACGTCCATTTGACGGGTAGGTAGAATATAACCGTGCGATAATGTGTCCAACATGCACAATTTTTCGAAATATGTATATTACCAGTAATGTTTACATATATCGTTAAAGTAGACGCGTTATCTGTTAACGGGACTAAAATGTTCGTTTAGTAACAACCTTGTTTGAAAGTAAAGTGCAACATAAATTTTATAGGGCCAAAGTCGATCTGTGGTGTTTTTTTTTTTTTTTTTTAATGTCAGCCAGTCGATTTTTAACAAAAGAAAAGTTGATCGCGCGACAGAGTAGTGTATTCAAGTATTCTTATTGAGAATGACGTAGTGTCAAAGAAAAAAAAGAAAAAGAAAAAAACAGAAAAATAGGTGAGTACGAAAAGATATATTAACATTATATTAGATATAATGTATTTGTCTATCTGTGTGCTCGATTATTGATACTATCCGATATTACTTACTTGATGTATTCAAAAGAATCTGTCCTTTCTTTTTTCTTGAACGTCCAAAAAAGATGACCTTAAAGATCAATTTTCTCTAATCATTTTACGTGATTATATATCGAGATCGTTGTGAGATTAATGAAACAAAAAAAAAAAAAAAGAAAAAGAAAAGTAAGAAATTTAATGGAATTAATTGTCACAATGTAACGAAAGATTCACGTCTCGAAACGACGTTCTTTCGTCGAACCTGGCTCGGTCTTATTATTAGCCCGAAGTCTCGTTACGAGAATGCATTCCAGGAAGGGAGAGGCACGAATTTCTGGAATTCGGAGGTTGTCGCTCGGAGCTAACTGGATAACGCAATGAATTTATTGCACAAAGTGACGACGTGCCGTGCCGGCCCGCCTAACTTTGGCCCGCCTATACGGTTCATTTCGAAAAAGGGAGAAAGAGAAAGAGAGAAAGAGAGAGAGAGAGAGAGAAAG
Source organism: Dolichovespula saxonica (assembly GCA_911387935.1). Taxonomy (NCBI): domain Eukaryota; kingdom Metazoa; phylum Arthropoda; class Insecta; order Hymenoptera; family Vespidae; genus Dolichovespula; species Dolichovespula saxonica. The sequence continues at coordinate 6,262,378 of OU426998.1, read as the reverse complement.
AGAGATAAAAAGAAGGTAAGAGAGCAGTGTCAAAGTCTCTACGAAGATAACAGCGTTAACGTTATTAGAATAACGAACGAATGCCTATACGTGAACCTTCTTCTTTTTTCTTCTCTCTTTTTTTTTTTTTAACAATTAGACGATAAGATTAATTCTCATTTAACATCGTATTAATATCGCAAATTTAAAAAAAGGAAAATTAGATCGACCGTCAATCAGACCCGAATGATACCTTTCCTTTCTGAACATATTGATCTCAGATGTGTATATATATATATATATATATATATATATATATATATATATGTATGTATGTATGTATGCATGTATGTATGTATGTATATACATGTATAATATAAGTATAAGTATACACGTGTAATAAAAATATATGTAGTAAATACATAATATGTTGATGCAGATGGTACGGTGATGTCTCGTGTGCTCGCATCAGTTAGGCGACTTTAATCACTACCGAGGGATCTCTCAGATAGCGCTGACTACGTTTTAATTACTCGTCGCATCGTGGAGAATGTAGAATGACATCAAGATGGCCGATAGGATTGAGAACGTGGTACGCGGTCAACGCTCTTCTTGAGCTATTCGAAAAAGGGAGAAACAAATAAAGCAACAGAGAGAGAGAGAGAGAGAGAGAGAGAGAGAGAGAGAGAGAGTAACATTAAGAAGGGAAGAAAGAGATAAAGATATAATACAATACAAGAAAGAGGATTAGGAATAGAAATGAAAATGGAAAAAGAAAATAATAATAATGATAATAATAATAATGATAATGATAATAATATAGACAAAGCCCAAAAGAGATACTACGGACTATGATAGTTTCCCTAGACGCGTCCCTCAGGTTTTTAATCATGTCTGAATGCAAATAAGGCCGATGCCCTCAATTCGCATATAGTCACCGATAGCAAAGCCGATAATCGTGCTACGTTTGAAACATTTCATTTCTTTCTTTTCCTTTTTCTTTTCTTCTCTTTTTTCTCCCCGCCCTCCCTCTCCCCCCACCGGCCCACCCTCCACTTCATTTCTCCTCGCCTTCCTTATTTCCCCTCGAGCCTGTTCCCGATAGACTTTATTAACCGGAATTGATTTTTATATGCGGCGAATTAACGTCCCGTTTGCGTGTAAAGTTTACGTGTAACGTTTACGTGTACGTGTGTTACGTTACGTGTACGTACGTATGTACGTTCGTGCACGCGTGCACGCTCGTGACATCGCGCGGGCCCATCGTAAACGCATAATTGTTACTCTCAGGTGCGAATGAATAACTGCGCTCGTAAAAGCGTACTCTACAATTCTGTACGTCGTTCTTAATATGCGGAGACTATAAACCTCCGGTAAAAATATATCGCGGTTATTGTTATTCGAGAATTACGATCGTATCCGCGCTTCGCGCGTTCTCGTCCTCCTCCTCGTTCTCCCCTTCGCCCCTCCCCTTCAACACCGCTACTTATTTTCATCTTCATCGATTTCTTATTTTGTAGACTTTCTCTGGCGACACGAATGTATGGGTGTAGATTCGTAAGATCGTGGCTCGAGATTCGTAACCATTAGAATCTAATCTGGTATCAATTGAAAAGGGTTTGTCATTGACGGAAACGTTTTTCTTTTTTGTTCTTCTTCTCTCTTATTTCTTTTTCGTTCTTTTTTTCTTTTCTTTTTTTTTTTTTTTTAGTCAGATCGAGTTTGTTTTTCGTGATAGTCGTGAAATTTATTTTTCGACTTTTTTTTTTTATTTTCATCTTTTTGTTCTGTTCTTTGCATCTCTCTCTCTCTCTCTCTCTCTCTCTCAGCTCGTTCATCTTGGCCCCATGTCAGCGTTCAAGAAAACGCACGCTTTTACCTACAACCAACATCAGCACGAAGAAAAGAGACTCATCATCGTTCTACCTGAAAATTGACCTGCTCGCGTGTCCGTAGCCGGGATATGACCTTGAAGCGATTAACTCCATGGAGAGACCTAAATTCGTTCGTGCGACTTTCTTAACCCTTCCACGCTCCCGGCAGCCCTTTCGCATCTCATTCCATTCCACGAAGGGTCATCTTTTGTAACGGACGACTATCCCACGTTTAGATAATTTCATCACGTTCGTGAAATCGCACTCTTTAAGCTACGAATCACTATTTATCGTGTTTATCGTATCTGATATCGTGTGACAGGGTAATTTGAATAATAAAATGCCGATCGACCGTATTTCAATTTGCAAAAGGAAAAAAAGAAAAAGAAGAAACCGAATGAAAAGAAAAGAAAAGGAAAAGAAAAATTCTTAGGAAAAAAATAAAGGAAAATTCTAAAATTCCGCAAGTAATCGTGTAAGAAGCGAACTCGAGGGGATAATTGTGGCTTCGTAAATATCGGAACATAATACTCGCTCGTGGATAGCAAATCGACCAGGTTACACGTGTATGTAATACATACACACACACACACACACACACACACATATGTGTGTATATATATATATATATATATATATATACATATATATAGGTGTATCCGCTGGTTCGTTCAATCCTTGCATTTCTTCGTGCATGGATTACTCGTCGTTTTCTCGTGGAAAACACATTACTCTCGCGTAATGCGTAGAAAACGAGGTAATTGTACGCAACGCTTGCAAATGCGGCCGATACTCCGAGCTTCCGCTTGTGAATCCAATGAATTCTTGCGGATCCAATATGCCGGTCCACACGCGAGATTCGTTTTTGCTCGATACGTTCGTTCGTTCGTTCGTGCTTCCCGTATAGAAAATTCCGATTCCGTTGAATGGTATTTTATTAATAAAAAAAAAAAAAAAAACAAAAAAAACTCTCTGAAAATTCCATTGATCTGTCTATAATACGTTGTACGATAACGACTAAGTGACGGATTACTAATGATATCAGACATGACTATGATATTAAAATCCTGTTTGGAACGAAAAGAATTGCACGAAGTAACAAAAAGTTAAATAAGAATAGCTACATGAATATTCCATGGAACTTGATATCGTTGATTTTACATGAGCGTTCAAGAATAATCTGATAGAGATTCTTCTCTCTCTCTCTCTCTCTCTCTCTCTCTCTCTCTCTCTCTCTCTCTCTATCTATCTATCTATCTATCTATCTATCTATCTATCTATCTATCTATCTATCTATCTATCTATCTATCTATCTATTTATCTATCTATCTATCTATCCGTTTATCTATCTATCTCTCTCTACTCGTACATCCGGCGAATCTCACGCGGAGACATTTTGTGTCACACGTCTTTCGTTATCTTCGATACATAACTCAAAAAAAAAAAAAAAAGAAAAAGAAAACAAAACGGAATGTTTAATTTTTGTCAAAATTGACAAGATAGAATATCCTCGTGCTCTCTCGTATTCTATCCGTCCAATACATTAGAGCCTTATCGTCCGCCCATCAAAATTCGCAACGGTTCTGTTATTTCTAATCGCTATGCTGCACATATTTAATGATACTTACGTATGCATCTAGATTTAATTAATTACAATGGTCGTTCGAAAAAATATGTTCGAACACATGGTCATAGCAGATGTAACGGAATGTTTAATATATAAAGAGTAAATGGAATTACGATTGTCTAAATACAGAGTCATGCTATTGGAAGTGTAACTAGAACAGATTACTGTATCGTAACGACAGGATGTACCTACATGTAAAGTGATATGACGCATGCTGATAGCCGAAACTGTATCAATATTTTTCTTCTTTCCATTTTATTACTTGTCTTGATATTTTTGTCTTTTTTCTTTTTCTTTTTCTTTAAATAACATTTTATATACCGTACTAAAGACACCGTTGGAGCCATACGACGACGGGTTTCGTACATTTTCTCGTTTACGATCGGACTATTTATTAAAATTGTTAGAACGATAACTCGGAACGCCAATTAATATCGATCGTTCAACAAGCATCGCGATGTTAATGCAACATACGCGTAAATAATATTTATATAACGAAAAGCAATTTTATCGGTACCTTCTTAAGTATTTAGGTATGCAGTGTCGCAAGAGTGATAGGAAGCATATCGGCAAACTAATATGGATATGAGCAACGCATAAAGATAGAATCGGTCGACCGTTAACGTAAAAAATAAAAAAAAGTGAAAATACAATGACAAAGCTTACTTGAAAATTTTTTGGTCAAAAATTAATGACATTTTAATTATATTTCACATTCGCCGTACGATAGATAATTCCAATTTGCAAAATGTTTCGTTTGTAGATTACGAATGCTTAGATATCGATTACGTATTATTTTTCGGTTCGAAGTGTTTTCGACGAAAAAGAAATAAACAAAAAAAAAAAAAGAAAAAAAATAGAAAAGAAAAGGAAAAAAAAAATTATCGATTTAAACGTCGTCAGAGATATTAAACGTATTCGAAAGAACGAAGTAAATACAATATTAACATGATCGTACGTAGGCGGCACTGGTATCTCGGAACTGGTTCACAACGATGAAATTAAGCTCGACAAGTATTTTCCTGACGGTACCTGTTATTCCTGTAAAAAAAAGGAGAGAGAGAGAGAGAGAGAGAGAAAAAAAGAAAAAAAAATTATCCGTCGAGACAACCGATTATAGCTAATATTGTCGTTAAAAATCAATCTAGCTCTGACGCATTGTTTCGATTGTCTCGTAACGAGTTTATATAATGATGGAAACGAGCGAGAAAACGAAATTGACACTTGGTGCTGTTTCTTTAATTATCGGTCATAGTACGCGATCATTAACATTTCAAAACAAATCGATGTAGTAGATATGCAATAAAGTTTCATTTTTTTCTTTTTTCATGAATCTTACTAAGCGTATATACGGCCGAACGTATGCACGTAACGCAGATACGTTTACAAACCTGTTAGCCTTGCCGGATGATTTACGTTCAGCGCCAGTGGTTTGCGCTGTTCGAAGAATTAAAAAATAGTAAAAAAATCTTAATTAAATTTGCGAACTTTTCGTAATGCAAAGAGTTGAAAGTTGAAGATTAAAGAAGAAGAAAAAAGAAAAGAAATAAAATAAAAATAAATAAGAAAGAAAAGAAAAGAAAGGGAAAGAAAGAGGAAGGAGAAGAAACGCGTCGGAATGATCTTACGATTGGAACGACGTTTAAAATCCACAGGCCGTTCGTTTGCTTACGATTCCGCCGTTTCTTCCGTTTCGGCGAGCTTGAAATTCCGTAGTAGAATACGAAGAATTTGCTGAAACGCAGAAGGAAGAAAAAAAAAGAAAAAGAAAGAGAAAAAAAGTAAAAGAGGAAGGGAAAAAAGAGAGGGGAAGGAAAGGAGTGGATAAAATGAGAGGAGAAGGACGAAAGGAGTAGGAAAGGTAAAGGAAAAGTAAGGAAGGTTGCATTCTGACGTGACGTCGTCACGACGAAGCGGTTTATATGCAAAGTAGAACGTGCTACGAAGAAGAAGAAGAAGAAGAAGAAGAAGAAGAAGGAAAGGAAAAGACGAAGAAGAAGGAGAAGAAAGGAAGAAAATAAAAAGAAGAAGGAGGAGGAAGAGATGGAGGAGTAAGAAAGAGGAGAAAAGGGAGGAAAAGAAGGAAAGTCATCGAATCCCTTTTGGCGAACTTACCTGCCAGGCTTCCGCGTAACAGAGCTACCAGTAGTTGTCCGATCGTGACTCTTTGCGGTGAGCCGACAGAAAACATCGTCATTATCTGCCTTAAGGTCCGCGTATACCGACGAGCGAGAACTTATGGCAAGCACGCGATCCACGGATTTCTTGGCGCGTCCTTGAATCACGATTTGGTCCCCGCCAACGCTTTTGTCGTACCACTACGCAACGTTTACAAACGGAAATCATACCTCCTCCTCCTCCTCCTCCTCCTCCTCCTCTTCCTTCTCCTAGTCTACCTGTATCCATTCTGTTCTATCTCGCGTGTGTATATATATTTTTTTCTTTTTTTGTCATCGTAGGAATTTTATAACCCCAATCTATCTTACCTACGAATATATATATATATATATATATATATATATATATATTTTTTTTTTCGATAAGACAAGCCTATAGTTTATCTTTTTTTTTTCTTTTCTTTTCTCTTTTTCCTTCTTTGCATTGCGATTAAACGAATTCACAAATTAATATGTAACGTGTAAAAATCATTGTCACGGGGA
>OU426998.1:6233738-6253738 GCA_911387935.1 Dolichovespula saxonica | reverse complement strand
GCTCCATCTGCTTTATTTGCCATTAAGGAAGGAGCAGGCATTACGCGGGGCTACTCCGTTGCATCGAAGAGGATCGACTCAGAGAGAGAGAGAGAGAGAGAGAGAGAGAGAGAGAGAGAAAGAAAGAGAAAAAGAGACGAAGAGAGAAAAAAGATGACAGAAAATGGGATAAGGTTGATACGCGAATCAACTGATTCGGTTTTAATGCGAGAAGATTTTTCTATCTATCGCTATCTCCTTCTCTCTCTCTCTCTCTCTCTCTCTCTCTCTCACGTAGATACATCCGTTCCCTTTTCTGCAATCTCAATTTCATTGCGTACCGATTCGTTTCCTGCCCCTCCTGAAATTTTTACCAATCTTCGACGGTCCTTCGTTAATGATCCTCCGGCTCCACCGCCATTTTCTCGTCAATTTCTTCGTCGATCCTTCTTCCCTTCTTCCTTTTCCATCTCTCTCTCTCTCTCTCTCTCTCTCTCTCTCTCTATCTTTCTTTCTCTCTCCCTCATCACTTTTTGTCTTTCTTATCCCTGATTTTCCACCCTCTTTTCTCTTTCTTCATCTCTTCTCCGAATGTTTCAAGCCACGTGCACGTGAAGGTCCGTTTCACGAGACTTCCACTTTGGTGGTCGACCTCGAACACACACTCACACACACTCACACGCATATACACACAGACAGACAGACAGACTGACAGACAGACAGACAGACACACACATACACAGAGAAATGTATACTTGTCGTAGTTGTCCGCAATGAAGCACGAATCGAACGTGTTCCTGCCGCAAGACTCGCTGCTCCCTTCCTATCTCTCTCTTTTCTTCCTCTTCTTTTCCTTCTTCTTCTTCTTCTTCTTCTTCTTCTTCTTTTTTTCCTTTCCTTCGCAATACCCTCGTCGCGATCGTTTTTTCCTCGTGAAATCGCGTGCCTCCGAAGCGGGCTTGCGTAAGGAGGAGATCGCACTGACGCGAGTTCTCCGGCCGCGAGGGGATTACATTCGAGGAAGGATCTACGTTGTTGCCTTCTTCGAGACACCGATCTCCTTTCTTTTTTTATTCCTTCTTCCTTTTTTTTTTTTTTTTACTTGTGTTTTTTTCTCTTTCCTTCTTTCTTTCATTCACTTCGTTCCATCTTACGACTCCGTAATTATCTCGAAGGATCCTATCGTTTTCGCTACTTGCTCTCGCTTTTTATTCTCTCCCTCTTTTCCTCCCTCTCATTGTCTCTCTCCTTCTCTCTCTTTCTCTCTTTTTTAAAACCTCGTTTTTTTCTTTTTTTCTCTCTCTTTTTTCAAACCTCGTTTCTTTCTTTCCTTTTTCTTATTTGTTCGAAAATCTCGTTACAATGTTACATCTTGATATTACCTACCGAAGATCAGACGTGAAGGAGAAAGAAAACGGACATATTCTAAGAAATTTATTTCGTACATTCTACCTTGACGTTACTCTTTATAAATTTTATCGTTCCATTTCGTTGTGAGTGGTCGTCGATGCACGTGAAGGGTGCAAAAGGGTTTACAAAGAGAGAAAAATACGAAGACAGACAGATTCGAAGATCCAACCTATCATTAACCGACTCTGCGAATAATTCAATTTATTTCTCATATTTATGACACGCGCCCCCTTCTTCAAAACGAACACGTTTCTACGTACACGCACGTATATAACTCGCACACTTAGTTATACAGTTTTGTTTTGTTCCTGTTACATTCCAGAAGAACGTTCATCGTTTGACGAGAATATCTTTAAAGAAACCATTACGCAAATATATGCGATATATATATATATATATATATATATATATATATATATATATATATAAAATTATCTTTATGTATTACATGGGGGGGAAAAAAAAAAAGAAAGAGTTGCGAGTTGTAGAAACGTTTTCTTTTTTCCTTTTTTCCTTTTTTCGATCGATTTGCAACGCGTATCACTTTTCCTTCGAAAATTTTATTACAGGAAGAAAATCATTTCTGCCGTAAACAGACAGTGGTTAGTTATCCGGTAAAGCATACAGCCGGTTGGAGAGAATCGAGAGCAGTGACACAAGATATACAACAGAAAGAGAGCGTACGTGTACGTGTATATGTATGTGTGAGCGTGCGTGTGCGCGCGTGTATGAGAAAGAGACAGATCATTTCTCTCCCTCTCTCTCTCTCTCTCTCTCTCTCTATCTATCTATCTATCTATGTATCTATCTATCTCTATCTCTATCTCTATCTCTATCTCTCTCTTTGGGAGCACAAACTCGATGACTATTTTGATTCGCAGCATTCGGCATGATCGTACGCGCGTCAATGTACCCCCTCATGCAATATTGATGACCCGCTGCGGATCAAATGCCCTATGATAGCCCCCACCTATCGTTCCCCTAACCGGTATCCTGATTGCGGACCGGGTCAGAGCCACTGATTTTCAATGGATGGGAGCCGAATTTAAACTATGATTATACCCCCGTGCGTTCTCTAAGTACGGGGCTCGACGTCGGGCCTAATGAAGCTTTGCCGAATTAGTCCTCTGCGAAAATTACGCGCACTTGGCCGACTACGCTCTTCTCTCCGTTCGTATAAACGTGCGATCACAGAGATAGAAAGAGAGAGAGAGAGAGAGAGAGAGAGAGAGAGAGAGAGAGAGAGAGAGACGGAAAGTATGCGTGAGAAAGACAGACTCGTATGTCGACTACCTCCCTCTCTCTCTCTCTCTCTCTCTCTCTTTCTCTCTCATATTCTCTCTTTTTCCCTCTCACTCTGACGTTCTCTTCTAATTGTCGCTCATTAGCCACCGTGATGGGCCACGTTACGATACGGGAATCGCGAGCTCGTATACGAACTCGTAAAATAACGCTCGTAGTAACGACGCCAACGTAATAAAAGCGAGAACGCGATTTCAGATCAGCAGCCGGCGCCGATCTTTGCGGTATGCTTCCTCTCGGCATTTTGCCTTTAATTAAGTTAGAGGAGGGTCGAACGGGTAATTTGTAAGTTTAAACGTTCGCTTCGAGCATGATGGAGTTATTTGAATCGTTCGATGCGTTCGACGGTATCGATACGATTGTAAATGGAAACGGTCCGTTCGAAAGATGCGATATCTTTTACACCCTTTAACTATTCCTCGCTGTTCTCTAGGATTAATTAATTTTTATAAAACGGAACAATGGTGAGAGGGACGAAAGGGAAAGAGAAAGAAATTTTGGAATATCTTAACATCGTCGTAAGTGTCGAACGAGTACGAGAAAGAAATAAATTATGCGTAGCCACTTAAGCGTAAAATTTTTAACGAACGAGAAGTTAGAAAGAAATCGTCGTAAAATATTTATGAGACGACAATTAAGTACATAACAAAAAGAAAAAAAAAAAAATAAGAAAAAAATTTCTAATCGTCTCGTTATAATTTAATTCAATGAAAGAGCAACTCTCTATGTAGATATATATGTATATATATATATTATTCAGAGTATATTCTTAATTTTTTTTTTCTATACAATGTATAGATAGACGTTTTTTTTTTTTATAAATAGACTTAAACAATTAACGGATTGATCGAGAACGCGAAAGATAATTTGAATATAGGACATAGCCTCGAGACCATTCCATTCGATATGCCTTGCGAAATATCAGCAAAAATTCAACCCTCCTTTTAGCGAGCGTGAACTCGTTCCATTGTCTTTGAACTATTACTGAATGCCCGGTTCAGGTTCGTCGAACCCCGACGGTAAAGTCGAGGAGTTTCGAACGGTCGGTCGGAATTGTGACGCTTCAACGAAGAAGAATGATTCTTGAAAGATTGTTAACTAGCTTCCTCGGACCTTTATCTCGGCCCTTTGAAAATAATAGAGAAAACGAAATGGTTATTGTCATCATCTCCTTAAGAAACGAAGAACTTCTTGAAAAGGGAAAGGTAATGCAAAAAAATGATAAATAAAAAAGGGAAAGAAAAGAAAGGGTAAGAAGAAAAATGGAAAAAAAAACTCGGACTACTTATTGTCGATCGATTTTGCTATTCGTCGCAAAATAAAGGAAGCGCAATTAGTTAGAGAGAAAATACGAAAGCGTCCGGCGTAATTTCATCCGTGGTTAATTACCGAACTTAAGTACCGAACTTAATTACCTGTCGGCTTACGGCCAACGCGAAAATGTCGTACCTTTAAAATTACCGGATGCAATTTATTTTATTCTCATGCGAATCGTTCGTTCGCTAACTCGTCGTCGTCGTCGTAGTCGTCGTCGTCGTCTATAGCAAAAGGAGTCGTTACGCGCTCGATCGCAATGGCAACACCGTCCGTCAATGTTATTTCATTCAAAAGTCCTAACGTTAATCCCGCACGATTCGTATTCGAGTTATCATCCAAGTTATATATGCTCATCCCTTTTATCCCTTCTTAATGGTCCCACGAATGACGGGAAAACGAATTAAGAAGGAACGATAATACGACAAAAGAGACGGGTACGAGAGTTTGGTTAGCCGAACTCTATCGTTCTCCAACCCGATATTCTCCTACGCGTCACAACCAGAGCCCTGTCCCTTTAATAATTTATTAGCGAACTCACCGTCGCCAGCGTGGAAGGGAGGGAGAGTCCCGTTGATTGTGTCGTGTCGTCTGTCCCCGGCAGAGTGTCGCTCGAATCACAACGGGTGGTCCTTGACACGATCCCGGTACTTCGATGCTGTTGCCGTTATTAATACGAGGACTGCCGATCAATTATTTACGAGTTCACCCTCTTTCTCTCTCTCTCCCTATCTCTCTCTTTCTTATTGTCGTGGCTTTTGCATGAGCAATCGATGACTCTTCCGTATGTCTCTTTCTCTCTCTTTCTCTCTTTACGGTATATAAAAGGGATAACTAATTTACATCGAACGAAAATCAAAATTACGGGGCGATTGCAAAAAAAAAAAAAAGAAAATAAATCGATATGAATGTTACTCCTATTAATAATTACTTCGCCATAAGGAAAGAAAAAGGGGAGAAGAGATTAAAGACAACGACGACGACGACGACGACGACAACAATAACAACAACGATGACAACGACGAATGAAAGAAGGAAAAGAATAAAGAAAAAGAAAGAAAAGAGAAGAAATTCTAAAAGAATATAAAGATAAAAAGAAAAATCATAATTATTCACGACGTTAACGAACATGTTAATAACACCGTCCCAATATCTCTCGGGCATATCGACCGTACATGGTCCGCGCCTATTTATTATTATCTCGAGGCTGTCCATTATAAAGAACCGCGAAAAGTACGGTCATTAATCGAGCCGCGATTCGGCCATAAGTCATTGGATAATCTTTGCGCGTCCGAGGGAATTAGGAATTCGTCGTGCAATTTCTCCAACCCTAGACACACACACACACACACACACACACAAAGAGAAAGAAAGAGAGAGAGAGAGAGAGAGAGAGAGAGAGAGAGAGGGAATTAACAAAATAGAGAGAAGATAAAGCGATTGGACTTTCACAATTTTCGCATAGCTTATAAAGAGAGTGAGAGAGAGAGAGAGAGAGAGAGAGAGAGAAGAGAGGGGGGAGGACGAAGAGGACAAAAAAGAAAAAAGATAGAAAAAAGAAAGTAATAGAAAGGGGAAAGGGAAGAGGAAAGAAGAGAAAAAGAAAGACACGAGAGAGTAGAGGAAGACTTCGGATAAGAAAACGTGATGGTGCGCGGCCGTAAATCGACTTTCGTCGTACCGAGAGAGCCGCGTATTTTCCTCCTCTCCCCTCTACCTATGAGGATCGGTCCGCGTGTGAATTAATCCGGCAAAGGGCTCGTCCTCTGTATGCGAGCCTATGCGTGAGTGATACATGCGTATTTCGGGCCACGTATTTAATAACAGGTTGCCAGTACGAAGCCCTCCCCTCCCCCCTTACCCCCTCGAGCGGCCTCTCAAGCGGTGATGTATGCGCTAATTGTGAGGCCCGGAGAACTCTTGCTCCGACTCTCCTTCTCCCTCTCTCTCCCTCTCTCTCTCTCTCTCTACCCCACCCCTCTTTAGTCACTCCTGTCTCTCTCCCTCTCTCTCTCTCTCTCTCTCTTTCTCTCTCTCTCTTTCTATCTCTATCTTTTTTTCCATATGCCTCCACTGAATCTTCGAGAGGGTAAACGTCGGTACTGACTTTGACCTGAAGTCGAGGAGAGTCTTCTTCTTCTTCTTCTTCTTCTTCTTCTCTTCTTTTTCTTCGAGCAAGACAGAGAGAGAAAGAGAGAGAGAGAGAGAGAGAGAGAGAGTCCTTCCTGCATTTCGATCGACGATGTTCCTATACCATCCTCGTAACAAAGAAAAAGAGAAAACGGATACTTTCCTCGCGATACAATCCGACAAGATACGAGATTTATCGAACGTAGGGAGAAGGGTGGCGATGGTGTGGTGGTGGCGGTGGTGGTGGTGGTGTGTGATGGTGTAAAGAGAAGTACCGAGAGCAGAGGTCGTTCCTTTCTTCTTTTTATTCCTTTTTTTTCCTTTCCTTTTTTCTTTTACGACGTTCGCGACGTCAATTTCACAGGGAAGCATACAATCGAGTCACGGATGGAGCATTAACATCGGTCTCAATCCCGGAGTTTAATCAAACGCTAACCAGTCGAGATTTAATCTGCCGCAGACACCCCGGAAATCGTACCCTCTCTTATTCCTCTCTCTCTCTTTCTCTCCCTCTTTCCATTTCTCTCGCACACACGTATTACTATGTTACCTCGCTTCTCGTTTCCAGGATCCCTCGAGTATTTCCCATCTCTCTTTCTCTACAAATGCTTTCTCCACGAATAGGTAATATAATCACAACACCGGGGGTCGGTGAAACGTTATTTATAGACGCTCTTGCGGTCGCAACGATCTGATTCTTCTAACGACGATGATATTGACTCTGCTTCTCTCTCTCTCTCTCTCTCTCTCTCTCTCTCTCTCTCTCTCTCACAAACACACACACACAGACAGACACACTCTCTCTCTCTCTCTCTCGATCCTTCGTTTGTGGGATACGTTATATACGCTTCGGGCGCCGAAAACCCCCTAATGTCCCTCGGGGCGATGTTAAAAGCCGATTTTCCGTACCCAAACGCAACCCGACTGATTCCTTTTCACAAGTACGAAGCGAATGAGATCGTTCGTCACGTTTCTAATCAACGATTACGAGAATCGTCGATCCATGCTCCATGCTATAATCTCATCGAACTATTATTATTTCTACGATCGAATAGATCATCAAGTATTCATTTTTACAATCGTAACACTATACGCGATGATATAGATTCATTTCGCATATTTTCTTTTTTCTTTCCTCCTTGTATTTTATCTTCTCCTCTTCTTTTTTTGTATTTTTTTATCGTTATTTTTCTTTGTTTCTTTTCTTTTTTTTTTTTTTTTTTTTTTAACCAGTTTTGCCTACGCGGAAGAAACCACTCGTCAAGTTCGACGTGGGGCCTCGAAAGGAAGTTATCGTCCTCGCGATCGGTACGGGCGATGGGTTATAAACGAGAAACGTTATTTTACCTTTCATTACGCAGTCCAGAAAAGTTTTCGCGACCCACGTGTCGGTCGATCTACACGCCCACGTAATGTACGAGAAGACGAGGCAAAAGGCAGCGCCCCGTAGTAGTTCTTATCCTCTTACGAAAAACTTTTGTCCCGTATGATTTGAGCGCGTGGGATCGTACGACCCTGCGGCGGCCGTTCGACGTTTCAAATCATCGTAGTCCGTCCAACGAATTACCGGTTGCATAGAGTTTCTACTTCTTATGTGTATTACTACCCGTAATAGAAACGTCATAGAAGTCGAAAATACTGTCGTCGGTAGGAAGATACGCATCAATTTTTAACTATACTAGAAATACACGGTCTTGAAACTTTCGAAGAATTTCGATTGAATAGGTGCGGAATCGTTGGTACGATTGATACACGATAACAATGAGATCATCTTTTCATTCTCAATTTATTTTTTCTCTCTCTTTTTTTTTTTTTATTTTTAACATTACCATTTGCGTTAATTATATCGAAATGTCAATGTACCGGATAAAAAATATCGTATACTATCGTTCAACGATTAATGAATTTTTTTTTTTAGTTAATATGACGTACTAAGATATCTCGTAATCTTCATGAAATGTATCTTACGTTTTCGAAAATCAACGCGAAAAGCCGACGTTTCCATTTGAATTTAATGATAAAGATTACGATGATCGTAACACGGGACGTGTTTGACCAGTATTTTATCGAAGGCACGAGCTCGTCGAGTAGCGTTCTTGTCTATCGTAAAAGAAGCCGACACGAGTATTACTGTATATACATATACATTCTCATTATATATATATATATATATATATATATATATATATATATATATAAATAAATATAATTTGCCTTCCGGTCGAAAAAGAAGAAATATGAAAGGACGTGTGTCGCCAACACATAATACAGAACTCGCAATCCTTCGACTTCGATCTCCGCAATGGTGTTCGTCGTTTTTGTATTTTCACATATGTATATCTACTTAAATGTTTCTTCGTTTGTATATATTTTCAATTAATTTTCCTATGTAAATTTCAATGTAACCTGGTATACTTGTATAGTCAATTTTAATAGCAAACGATCAATGAACGTTAGAACATTATAAGATAGACGTGATCGTGCAATTTCTTTTTTTTTTTTTTTTTATATCCATATTAAAAAAACACGATAAAATATTCTATCTACGTATCTCGATTTTGCGGTCGAAGAAAAGACCATCCCGTATATATTCGTTGTAATTTTTCAATTAATTTTTTCTAATGTTTTAACATCGAGATCGTTTAGCATACGCGAGATGTAATAGATAATGAAATCTAAGATACCGATGATAGCGACAAGACAAGGTCTTCCTGTTGTTTCGCTTAATGCAAATACATAGCAAATCGATATATAATTGTTGTTGTGGATATTAAAGAAACGGATTGTTTTTTCATCTCTATTGATCTTATATGTCACGGAGTTGAGAGAATTCCAATTAATAATTCAAGCTTAGAGCGATGTTTCTTGTTTTTTTTTCTTATCAACCTTAACGTCAAGTACGTCTGTTCTATATATAGAAACGACAAAGAAAAAACAAACAACAACAAAAAACAAAAAGGAAAGAAGGAGGAAAAAGAGAAAAAAAAAACAGGAAAGAAATAAACCCGTTTAATTCTCTTCAACTTTTATTTCTTTTTATATATATATATTTTTTTCTTTTTCGTTTTTTCTTTTTTTACAACGCAACGAAATATTAAAACGAGATATCGATCGAGATCGAAAGAAAACGAATAATCGTGTAAGTACTCGTTGGACGATTAAGATATTCCGGAGTAATTTGCTTTACGTCCTAGCGTAAGGACAGTTCCATTTGTCACCCTGAGAGAATCTATGGTAACGTATCAAAAGAGGTGGAGTCACAATTGGCGCGAGCTCGGCAATTATGTAATTATATTGTCGCACGTTTGGCTCGTCATCGTACGAAGGGTTGTGAAGGGTTCTTTAATCGTACCAGATATACTGGTTAACGTACTTAGGTACTTACTTACTTACTTACTTACTTACTTACTTCGTTTGGCGATGGCCATAAGATAACGAATTCGAGATTAATGGCATCCGAGACGCAGCCGTTACAATTTGTCTGCTGGTAAACAGCTGCTACAATGTTACCATCAAACGTATCCCTTACAAAAATATGTACGCCCGACGCAATCGCTTTATTATCTGTTCGTCGATTAGTCAAATTCGCGTTTAGAATTTGCGATTAAGAGGACATATATATATATATATATATATATATATATATATATGTATATATCTGTAGTATAAAAACCGACGAAGATGAGGAGAAAAAGAGAGAGAGAGAGAGAGAGAGAAAGAGAGAATGAAGAAATAAAATAAAAAGAGTGTAGGTACATTCGTTGCTCGATCGACGATCTAAAGCTTTAATTCCAGTAATCTTCGCGTCAGAATGGCTTCCGATCTGGGACCCGGTCGTCGAAGGAACGTAAGCTCGTGTACTACAAGAAAGAGAAAGAAAGAAAAAGAAAGAGAGAGAGAGAGAAAGAGAGAGAGAAAGAGAGTGTACAAGAGTTTCGCAGCTCGTGGTACCGCTCGTGATACCGCTGGTGGTGCACACGTCGAATAATAACATACGAGCCTCCGGGGAAAGAATAGGGGGCGCTTGGCATATACCGTAAGAATGGGGGCTAAGGGAGGGAAAGGATTCGATAATTACTACCGGGAGTCATGGAGGCGGCCCACGGAATCCTCCTCCCGCAACGAGCGCAAACGCGCAATTATTCCCCATCGGGCACCCTCGGCCGATCTCCGATTCCGTATTTCCTCTCGAGCTATGAACTGCACACGTGCCCACTACTAGACGAGACTGTCTATCGCGAGAAAAGATTCCTTTTTTTTTTTTAATCGTGGGGGATGGGGAGGGGTTTCCACGTTCTTGGAAATTTTTTATTCTTTTTCATTCCCTTGAGAAAAAAAAAAAAAGAAGAAAATACAATTTGAAAAGATAGAAAGAAAGGAGAGGATCGTTTAATGAAAAATTTACGATTCATTTTTAATGATACCGTACGAGAAATCAAAATACGAGAAATGTGTGTGTGTGTGTGTGTATATATATCTATATATGTATATATGTATTTTTTTTTGTTTTCTCCTACCATCTATATTTATGCGTAACGTCGTCGTTATCTATATGATGTATAATATATACATACATACATACATACATATATATATATATATATATATATATATATATATTTATTTATTTATTTATACGTATATGATTTGTAATGCGTGACTTTGAATACTTTTTCACTGGGTAACGTTACGCTCTGACGCTTCGAAAAATGTTTGCTCTCTAGCCATTCACTAGAGATACGAAGTTACGAACGAGAATTAACGTTCTTCCATATATCCGACCACATAAATCAAGGAATGCCGTATGACGAAAAAAAGAAAAAAAAAAGAAAAAAACTCATTAGTCGTCCTTCCTCCGCTAACAAAGCTACTCCTAGCGAAGTGTGTTTCTTTCTTTATCTATCTATCTATCTATCTATCCCTCTCTCTCTCTCTCTCTCTGTCGCAAAGAGATCGTTTCGAATGCGATTCTTTAAGTATACCAAGATATCTCGTCCGTAATTACACCCTATCGCGCATGGTTATCTTCGTTAATGCTCGACAATGAATACAGGACATCTTCATAAAATATGATTCATCGTGAATGATATTTTCTTTTTTTTTCTCTCAGCTCTCCTTTTTTTTTCTTTCTACTATCTGTCCTCGCCCCACGTTCCTCTTCACCCCCGAGTCCTTCCTCCACGAGTGATAGATCATTATTTCGATCTATTATCTTGACTTGACATAAGAGAATCTTTCCTCCGAGAATGAAATGAGATTGCAAACGTATGATTGAATTATCTCGATCCTCGATAAAATTATGAACGACAAATTATGCATCGAGAATTAACGATTAGGATCAATGGGATAGAACAATAGAAATTTTTCTTTGGATAAAAACACCCTAAATATAAACACAAAGACACACACACACACACACACACACAGAACTATCCGTCTCAGAGTTTTTCGCTTAAGATGGAAACGACAATCGAAAAGACGAGACATTCAGGGATTCTTGCAAATCTTTTTTCCTTTTCTATTCTTGGTCGGAAACATTGGCCAGCATCCTTCGAGCTTTTCCTTATGTCTCCTCGCATTTCTCTCTCTCTCTCTCTCTCTCTCTCTCTCTCTCTCTCTCTCTATCTCTATCTCTATCTCTATCTATCTATCTTTCTCTTTCCCTCTCGTCATGGACGAGCGAGCGCAGTGGCGATGGGCGTGGTGGCCCGAAGTCAGAGAGCCGTGACGCATCGAGCGCACGTTTATTCACGCACACAAGTGGTGTACGCACGCGCACGATCGAGCACGGTCGAGAGCCGTGACACGGAACACGCTTCGCGGCGCGCAGTACTTACTTACTTACTTACTTACTTACTTACTTACTTACATACTTACATACTTACTTACATACTTACTTGCTTACTTACTTAGTTACTTACTAAACTCTTGTGGTTTCGTAGGCGCGTGCACTTCCATCAATCTTCCTCGATAAATCAATCTATCTATCTATCTCTAATTTTCTCATTTTAATCAATCGTCATAATACAATTCATCTATATTTCTAAAATTTCTATTCATTATTCGATAACTTTGAGATAGTTCAAGATATATCGAATGTTAATACGAATTTACGATATCCATTGGAATTTATTATAATAATGTCTTCTTCCTCTTCTTCTTCTTCTTCTTTTTCTTCTTCTTCTTCTTCTTCTTCTTCTACTTCGGATAATACGAATCGGCCGCCATCTTGTCCATGTAATCGTCCTCTTGACTTTAAATACGTTCACTTGAATTCCTCTTGGACCGAGTCGCTCTCTCTCTCTCTCTCTCTCTCTCTCTCTCTCTCTCTCTCTACATCTTCTTATTTTTATTCTTATTCTTCTTTTCCCTCAGTTCGAGAGTCTCGTAGGGGCGGTCGCTCGTAACGAGGTTAATAAATTCAAGCGTTCCTTTCGAATCGAGCGGGCTCGAGTACGAAAATAAAAGGGCATCGAGTTGTCGTTTGCCTTTGGAACTTACTTTCATCATTCTCCTTTCCTCCTATCAACATTTTTTTCTTGATAAAATTTCGGTAAAATAAATTTAAAAAGTCATGGAGTATATATGAAAGTATATGTTTGTAGTGTTTGTTTGTGTATGTGTGTGTGTATCTGTGATTATATAATTGATAATATAAAAAGAAATGGCAAGGGGATCGATAAAACGCAAACAACAAGATTATCGTAGTTTTCCACGTTCGTCCTAGTGACACATAGAACGACCGGACGGTAACGACGTAAAGAACGGAGTGCCGATTCGTTGCTTTCGTGACAAAAACTCGTTAAAGCTCTAACGTGCATACCCCACGTACTTGGTTCTCGTTGATGACGATGCTTCGTGGTGTGTGCTAGTATTGGAATAATTATGGAAAGTTATCGTCCCACGTTGAACCAGAGATCCCTGTGCTAAAGTTTCAAATAAGAAGATAACCGAAATACGAACGAACGACGAGTGAAATAAATAAATAAGTAAATAAATAAATGAACGAATGAATGAATAAATAAATAAATAAATAAATAAACAAAGTGTGTCGGTAATCTCGATATTACGTCGATTTAAATAAAATAATACAACGATTAATTTCCCTTTACAAGCTCTTGACTGATGGTATTTATATTAAAAACCACGTTCATGTTATGTATGTACCTCGTTATCGTTCTTAGGTATTATCGGGTTCGCGTATCTTTTACGTTACCGTTTTACGAAAGGTGTTCCGTCGCTCTTGGCTATGCAAAAATCGTTCGGCGATAATATCTGAGAGGTTTATATAATTACGACATCTTCTTACGTTGCTAGAATTCCATGCTTTCAAGGAGTTTTTAAAAGTCCACATTTCGAGTACCGTTAATTAACGTCGTCGTATGTTAAATTCGTACATTTTTGACGAAACAAATTAACCGTTCATTAAACATACGTATATATATATATATATATATATATATATATATATATATCAGGTATATTTGCATAACGTAACATTTATTAAACATACGTTGTCGCCCATAAAATAAATAACGCACGAATTACAATTATTTTTAATTATTAAATTATCTTACTCGATCTATATTTATAAAAGGAAGAATTACCATAAAATCTCGTATTCCAGATTTCATTAAATTCCTCGAACGTGCGATTAATACAAGACCAATCGTTAGTTTATCCTATTGGTAAGTTTGAAAAGTTTGGAAGACCGTAACCGATCATCAGTATGGCACCCAACGTCGCAGTACCACTCCCTAAGCGATCCAGTCAGCTACAGTCTCGGTTTTTAAGTAATGACAATAGGATGACTGGCAATGCACTAAACACCTGCATTCACCACCTTATCTCGCAGACCACCGCTGTTAGGACAGGTTTTCGCTATCGTTAGCTCTTCTGAATGATAATCGTCTCGTGCTCACTCTCTCTCTCTCCCTCTCTCTCCCTTCTTTACGTTTTCCATCCTTTCTCTCTCTCTCTCTCTCTCTCTCTCTCTCTCTCTCTCTCTCTCTCTCTTTCTCTCGCTTTTTCTCCTTGGGTGGTCCTCAAGCCCAATGGGACGCAAATCTGACGCGTCTCGCGCGTCGCCCTTTTGCCATTGTAAACGAGCAGCATACGCGCACGGTACGTGACTTCGCTTTCGTGGTGCGATCTCGACGACTCATCCCGGTCACGAATTTAAAATCGATCTTTCTTCTCCATTCTCTTTTAATATTCCTTCGTCCTTTTATTTTCTCTTCTTTTTCTATTAGCTACGACGAGATATTTTTAACGACGATTATAAACGATCTGACTTTTATTTAATACGAAAATATCGACTCGAAAGGTGGATGACAACGACGATTGCACGATGTAATTATGATAAATGGTGCACCTCGGTAACTATTCCTTTTATTTCCTTTTCTTTTTTTTTTCTTTTTTCTCTCTCTCTCTTTCTCTCTCTCTCTCTATCTATCTATCTATCTATCTATCTATCTATCTATCTATCTATCTTTATCTCGTTTCTTTTTTCGTAAGAGCACGATCGTCAGTCGTTAATTATCATTGCCAAGAAGAGAATGCTCCATTTCTTTAGAAAACTACGTTGAAAGAATAAGTAGGAAAATTTGTAGTTATCGAAATTGGTCGGTCACTTCTTCATTTTCCTCTTCTTTATCTTCTTTCTCTTCCTCTTCTTCTACCACTTCGGTTGAGAGTCGAAGTTTCCACTTTAACGATGATGACAATCGAGTAGAGTAGACGGTGAATTTCTAGACGTGGGCGGAAGCAATTAACGTTGTTTCTCCATCGAAACGTTCCCTGTCTAAGGATTGACGATCGATATCGTAAGGCCAAGCACGATGTCGAGTTTCAACCCTCTTTGTCACTACCCTGTGTCTCGTCTACGAGCACACCTTGATCGTATTGATCGTCTCTGCTACACAGTCATTCTCGTATTTAATAAAATAAAACTCTAATCTTCATTAATACGACACGATGCGTTCTAGGTTAATCAAAGTCAAACATATAAAGTCATTTCAAATATCTATGCAAATGAATTTTCTCTTTATCATTTTCTACCCTTTCTTTTTCTTCCTCTTTCTCCTTTATTCCTTTATCATTCTAATACGGTATGGTTTAAGCCGAGAATTAAAATGTCATGTTCGTGTTCGCATTACATCTCATAGCACTCGCTAATGATAATTAGAAAGTATTCGAGTTACGGATGTCTCATCAGTACAGAGTAGATGTAATCTTATCTGCGATTTACATAATAACGACCCTCCCATATTCCATGCGATAAAATTATCTATTCCCGTGGCTATATAACATTTAAATTTCCACGTAGTAAGTATTTTCATAAATCTCGTACATAACGGTTAATCTCTCTCTCTCTCTCTATCTCTCTCTCCCTCTTCCTCTATCTATCCATCTATCTCTCTCTTTTGTGTTTTTGTTTCCTTTTTCTTAATTTTTCTTTTTCGTATTTTTTTTTTCCTAAAAAAGAAAAGAAGAACTTAACTTAACCCTATGGTTATGTAAATTAATGCGAGTGCTTGTTTAATAACGCGCATCCATCCGCGATCGATCGGGACGATGAACGAAGATGCAGAATCATTCTGAAAATAAATTATGAATTTTCAAAGTTCGAAGTTAAAGGTATACCTCGAGGCGGCTTAATATATACGTTTTTCACGAATCGAAGAACGCCGACGCAGGTGCAAAACCTATGTACATGCCAGGATCGTGGGTTGACTTACTTCCGTGGCACGTTGAATATTTATCGAGGCTTCTCCTTGTTTGTGGGACCCTTCGTACATCTCTCTCTCCCTCCCGTTCTCTCTCTCTCTCTCTCTCTCTCTCTCTCTCTCTCTCTCTCTCTCTCTATCTCTCTCTATCTAACTCGCTGAAAATTTAAATATTCCCGCTTTTGCATGGCACGCGGCCGCATTTTACTTTTTTTTTCCTTTTTTCTTTCTTTTTGTATTCTTTCTCTCCTCTCTCTCTCTCTCTCTCTCTCTCTTTACTTGTTTTCTTTTCGTTTCGTCTATCTTTTTTTCTTTTTTCTTCTTTTTTTTGTCAGCGTAACCATCTCCATCTCCGACGATTAAAAAAATTCTATCTTTTCAAAAGGGAAAAGAGAAGAAAAAAGAACCTTTTTTACATACCACGGGATTAGATTTTCATCGTTCTCATGTCGGGTTGAAAATGAAATTTCAAAAAGAAAAAAAAAAAAAAAGAAAGAAAATGAAAATATTTGCCGCAGAGTGGCTGAAATTAAAGGGCAAAATAACCGGATGAGAAAAGTTGCCGCGTTACATTTTCGCTTCATACATAGGTATTTCCGAAAGAGCGTTCGTGCTTTCGCGAGTTATTACTATCGTGAGATAAGTAAACCTACATAAGTACTTACCTACATATGCATTTACCTATCTCTCTCTCTCTCTTTCTCTTTCTCTCTCATACACACAAACACACACATACACATATCTCTGTAGTAACATAATAAATTCATTACTTAGAATAAAAATACGCAACGTTACATATTTAACGATAAAAACGGACAATAATTTCTAATTCGACAATTCCAATTCATTACATATTTTTGAAACGAAAGTTAACATTGAATTGAACTGATAAAAAATCGATTACAATATAAACGAAGTCTAATTGATTACAATGTCTTATGAATATACATACGTTCCTTTTATATACAAATTAGAAAAAGAGCGAGCGAAAGAGAGAGAGAGAGAGAGAGATGCATCGTTTTAATAAACCAAAAACAAAAAATATACGATGCAATAAAATAATATATTTTTTTATAATATAGGTATAAATATACAGATATATGTTTCTTTTTGTATATTACATATATCGTTACTAAATTTATGACATACCTAATATATTATGAATAACAGTGAGGGAGAGAGAGAGAGAGAGAGAGAGAGAAACTTTATTAGCATTTACGTCACCTTCGTTGAAGATTATATTATTATATTAACTAATATATAATGCATTGGGGGGAGGAACTTAAGTATTCGTAGAGTAAGAATATGGAAATATAATATAATATATTCCTACCGTACGAATACTTAACTTCCCTTACACTCTATATAAAATATCATAATAATATACTATATAATATATACCGTATATACATATACATATAGAAAACTATGAGTATAAAAATAATTTCATTATCTTTCTTTGCACGGACCGACTATATACATACATACATATATATATATATATATATATATATATATATATATATATATATATGTGTGTATATATATATATCGCATGATTCTGAAAAATTAAGAAGAAACAAAAAAGAAAAAGAAGGGACATTCGAACGAATTAACAATTTATAAATATATATGTTAAACAAAGAAAAAGGAAAAAACAAAAACAAAAAAAAACCTAGAAGGTATTGTTAAAGGAAGTTCTCTTATTTTCTACGTTCGTACGTACGTACGTACGTTCGTTCGTTCGTTTAAACAGTTTATCACTAAGAACCGACGTAGAATATCCGACAGTGATCTTTCGAAGGAACGAGGCGAAGGATAGAGACGAAGAACCAAGAGTTCGTCGTAGCCGTCGTAGTCGTCGTAGTCGTGGATTCTCTTCGGCAAAGGCGAGCTACACGCAAACGGAGTTTCTTCTCCCGCGGGAAGGCGTGGTCGGGAGACGCGCGACGTCCATTTGTCTCGTGCGCCTCCCGCACCAGGAACGCCCTCGCATCCCACGGGCATCGATCACGTCTTCCTCTTACTAGAGCCGCATCCGTACCGCGCTTGCCCGCATCGCGAACTCTTCCTCCCTCACCCTCCCTCGTCATCCCTTTCTTTCCCCGCTACCCCTCTTCCTCGTTTTCCTCCTCCTCCCCTCTTCCTCTTCCTCCTCTCCTCCTCTCCTCCTCTCCTCCTCCACCACCACCTCCTCCTTCTTCCCCTCTTGCAGCCCCCAACCGACCGCCTTACCCTCTTTACCCTCCTCTCCGCGTCTCCGCAACTACGGATACGCTTTTACCTACTTGCCAGTATGAGCTCCCTTTCCTTCTTACCTTTCTTCTGTAACATTCTTCTGTAATATTGTACTTTGCCCTTCTCGACTTCTTCTTATTTACTTCATATATGTATACCGAAGTATGTAAAAAGTAGTTAAGTATGTATGTATGTATGTAACATACGTGTGTATTGTAGGATACGTATTTATTCGTACTGTGGAAAGTATTGCGCATATATTTACTTATATATATATATATATATATATATATATATATATTCGTAAGGTCTAGCGAGTTTATTTTTTCCATTATTTTAAACATCTTTAGTTAGGTTACTCGAAAGTTTTACATTTCGTATTCTTATCGTTGATATTACAATATTACTATACAGGAAGGTTATATTATATTACGTTTTCAGACTTTTATCGCATGTTATATGTATAGATATGTATTATATTACTGTTTTTTTTTACTAAAGGGAGAGTTAGAAAGAGAGAGAGAGAGAGAGAGAGAGAGAGAGAGAGAGAGAGAGAGAGTCCTATATCATTTTATATTACATCTGTACATATATTATTGTATATATCAGGTCGTCGTGATTGAAATTTGTAGAAAAAAAAGTGCAATTTGGCATTATTAACTACGAACTTCATTCTTGATGATCTAATATATACGTAAAATTATTGCATTATATTATATTATATATGTATATGTATAACTAATATCATAATACGGATCCCAATATTTTAATATTTAACATAAATACTTACGCTCGAAATAACGCTCGAAATGAAAATATTTTTTGGAATCGCGTTTTGTCCCCTTGAACGACGACGTAAATAATTCTCTTTATTCTCTCCTTCTTTTTTCATTTTGATTTTTTTCATTCGCAAACTCTTTCCGATATAGCCGTACAATAAACTACTTATCACGATCGTCCGTTTCGGTTTTCATTCATAAAAAAGAACTGTCCCCTCTTTCCCAGCACGAGCCCCCCTCCCCTACCCCCCACCCACCGCAACGCCACCGACACTTTTTACGGCGCTACTACTACGATCTGGTCGTAAGCGGTTACCAAGGCAACGGCACGTGCCCCTAGTATTTTTTGCCGTTCATTCCGGCGAACTGCTTTTCCGAGAATTTATGTGGGTCAGCGCGTTCGTTCATTCAATTCGTCGCGGAACGTCGAAAGAACAAAAAAAAAGAAAACGAAATAAAGTAAGAATAAAGAAAGACAAAAAAGAACAAACACAGGCGTTCTCTGTTTTTGTTCGTTGGCGTTCCTTTTTCTATTTTTTTTTTTTTTTTATTCCACGCGATACACTTAATAGATCAGGCATATATATATATATATATATATATATATATATATATATATAATATAAATATGTACTATATAAGATTTAAATGCGATCGAGTAAAAATCGTAAATCATTGATAAATAGAATTTAAAAAGTAAAATAATAATAATAGTAATAATAATAATAGTGATACATAAGAAAAGTAAAATAAAAGACACATCGACGTTCAACTTTCGTTAATATTAATTTAACTCTTGTTACATTGTAACAAGATTCTATTATTTTTTTTTTTTTTATTAGGACGAATTAAAATATTGTGATTTTAACGTAAGAAAAAGAAAAAATAATTAAAAAGAAAAAGAAAATAATAATAATTTTTGTGCTTTTTCTTACAGCCGGTAAGTGAACTCTCCTCGACGATCGACCGGTCCGTTTGGAGGAAAAAAAAACAATATAAAAACAATCGCTGGATCTTGATTGTGGGACGTAAAAGTTTTCACGATCCAAGTAAGCACTTATATCAGTCAATTTTATATATGAGCATTATTAATAACCTCGATGGCTACCTTCCATTCAAT
>OU426998.1:6156238-6221238 GCA_911387935.1 Dolichovespula saxonica | reverse complement strand
GGACGTCCGTTTTCAAGTACTATTTTTCTCCTTTCCTTTTTTTCTTTCTTTTTTGCAAGAGAACCGATCCGATTCAACGTAGATCAAAACATAGATCGCAGCTGAGATCGACGATCTTCTTGTACCTTTCTCCATTGTCTATTGCATATGAAATTTTATCCTATCTCGTAACGGATTCCATTGGATACAAAGTCACCGGATACGCTTTCGATTTTACGAACTCTCTATCCCTCTCTCTCTCTCTCTCTCTCTCTCTGAAAAAAAAATAAAAATATGTAACCACCATAACTCCCATCGAAAAAATAAACGAATAAGAAATAAAATAAAAAAAGAAAATAAAAACACGGGTAGACTGAGAGAAGTTTGTAAGATCATTGCGAAAGGGAAGAAATACATACATATGTATGTATGTACGACACATTTAAAAAAAAAAGGTTTGCCAAGTTACTCGTAAAGAATATTTCTTGTTACAACGGATGTTCACCAATCATCGTTTTAATCTCGGCAAATAGTTTTTTCCGCGGGATAGCGACGATATATTTCATCTCACGCAATCAGGACTTTAAGAAAAATTATAATGGAACGTCGGAACGACGTAAGTCAGCGTTGTGTGAGTACGCACGTTTACGTAAAGACTCCTCTAGAATGACGCCGAGAACGAACCTATTAAACGGTACACTTGCGATATATATGTATACATGTATGCATGCATGTATGTACGTATATATTTATAAACACGTACTTATATGTATATTCTAGGAAAATCACGATAATAGAGAATCGATCGATTAACCTTATACAAATTTACGACGTACTATATTATAAGAGAGAGGTCGTACTAACTCGTAACTCTTTTTTTTGGTTTTCTACGCAGGAGAATCTCATTTAATGAGATATACCTTGAATCGTTTTATTTTATTATATTTAATAATATTATCCTCTAAATAAGATCGACTGGATTCGTCCGTCAGAAAACGAAATTAACGAAATTAAAAAATTATAACCCACGTTGATTCCATTTGAAATACGATAAATATGTTCTGTTTGAAATAAAGCTAAATCATTGCTGTACATACATACATACGTTTATATATATATGATTACATTAGAAACATTAGTTACTAATTACACCGTACGTTATATATGATAGATTCTAACCTATTAATTAATTTCCTTGATCTCCGATAGATAAATGAACGAAACTTTGTACTTCAATCGTAAACGCCGGATTCGAATGACAATTGTTTATTTCAAATATAGATCGAACGAGCATCGAAAAAAAATTAGAAATTAAAAGTACCCTTTGATAATAATATCCATTGGAAATTACGTTCGATCGGATAGCTATTACGAGATTCTATGACCGTACCGTATAAATCGTTATTCGCGATTCGATCGACCTGACGCATTGCGCCAGGAAGAGAACGTTAAAGGGAATACTTTTTAGGGGGATGAAAGGGGAGCCAAAACGGGACACCAATTTACGAGGCTGCTCTTCCGCCCGGTGCGAGCTTTATTGAGATTAACAGGGTCCTATCCGTTTTTCGGAATACTTCGGAATGGTTGTTTTCCTATCGTCGCCGAGGAAATCGGTGTTCCATCACCTCCTCGGAAATGTCCTGAATGTCCTGAACGTCCTGAAAGAGGAAGAGAACGTTCGCCTCGCTTTTTTTTCTTTTTCTGTTTTTTTTCTTCTTTTTTTTTTTACGAGAGACACCCGAAGAAAGAAAAAAGGATAGATCGATAGGGCTACTTACCGAGGGGTTAGAAAAAAAAATAAAGATAAAAGAAACAATAAAGAAAAGGAAATATAAAGAAAAAATGAAGTTCTATAAATTTTTATGGGAGTTTGAATTACTTAAAAGAGAGAAAAAAAAGAAAAATCACCGCACAATATACGCTACGTGGTTACTTACATAAATCGCAAGTTCGGTCGATCGGTAAAATTACGAGGAATTAATTAACGGTGCACGATGAAATCTCTTGCAATACTTAGTTGCACCGCGTTATCTTATTGCGGCAATCGTTGCATAAACGTTAGGCTTTAACTTCGATTCGGTCAGCGATCTCTCCTCTCGCGGGCAATTATACATTAAGCAATGCGAAGGCAACGATTCGTTTAATCGTTCGGCGGAGTTTATGACCATGAAATTTTCTTATATCGTTTTATAACTAAGCAATTAAATAACTATTTTATCGATATAATTCTCATTTATCGATATATTATCTACTTCTTTTTTTTTATACTTAAGTATTTTATATATTCACGCGGTGTAACAAAAATTTCCAAATAAATTGATTTCCTTTAACGAATCACCTTTTTTCTTTTCAATTGGGACCATTAATTGATATATAATAATTAATAATGTAACCATATTTTACTATAATTTATTTATACATTATTTCCTATAATTTATTTATACACAGATATATACAGAGATACGCTATCGCGGTTAGTACAAATCTCGTTGTCGTTAGATTAGAACTCAGGCGAAAACGAACGAACGAACGAACGAACGTATAAACGAATAAACGAGGGAACGATGAATGGATTCGACACGAAATACGTGGCGCGAAATAATAACGAGGCGCGACCCGACGAGAGAAATTCATACTCGAATTACGGCTGGGAGAGAATCTATTGACGATCTCGATGGTTACACGGCCAACGGAAACTCGGTAATACTCGAGAGCAACGTCCATCCGCGAAGTGGATGATTTATCAGTGTGCCGCGTGTGCCGTGAAAATGATACAAAATGACGGCCGACAATCGGTCAGCTCTCCATTCCCATTTTCCTCCTTCTCTCTATGTATATATCTATGGTAAATATGTATGTATGTATATATGTATGTATGTATGTATGTATGTATGTATGTATGTATGTATGTATGTATGTATGTATTTATGTATGTATGTATGTTTCTCTATTCCCTTTCGTGTGTTAACAAATGTCGCTCGATGGAAAAGAGGTAATCGATCGAATGTACATACATATACGTATATATATATATACGTTATATATATATATATATATTCATATATATATTCATATATATATATATATATATATATATATATATATGCACACACACATATCTATGTATGGCTCTGAACGCATACACATTTGTTACACATATACGTACGTAAAATATACGTCTCGGTTGTATCGCATTTGCAAGCACGTAACGATACACCTATTTTCATTCCTTCGTATGCCACGTAGCCACTCTGGAAATCGTCCAATCGCGATCCCTCTTATGGAAAATTCAATTCATAAAGTCTATACTAATGCTACGATTAAAAGAAGAAGAAGTAAAAAAAGAAAAAGGAGAAGAAAAAGAAGAAGAAGAAGAAGAAGAAGAAGAAGAAGAAGAAGAAGAAGAAGAAGAAGAAGTAGTAGTAGTAGTAGTAGTGAAGCAGAAGTAGAAGAAGAAAAAAAAGTAAGAAGAAAAAGACGTAGGCGATATGCATTGTATGCATATATCTATATAAATACACGTACACGTAAACACGGACAAAACGTAATCTCATACATACGTATGTATTATATGTGCGCGAGTATCAAGATGCAAATCATAATGATTACTCTTACGTTCAGGATGGCTTGAGTCTAACAGCAATACGTCATTCGCTAACGGCAAACTGACAAAGGACAGGTTGCTTCTTTAAAAAAAGGTGGATAGTGAAACATGCCGGGTCTTTTACGAACGAGCCCGCAAAAGCGCGCTTAAACACTATTCGAACGCTATTACGTAAGCTTGTACTTTATACACTAAAGAATTCGAAAACGGCGAAGACGAGATTGGAAGACGAGAGAAGACGAGAG
The DNA here is from genome assembly GCA_911387935.1 of Dolichovespula saxonica. Taxonomy (NCBI): domain Eukaryota; kingdom Metazoa; phylum Arthropoda; class Insecta; order Hymenoptera; family Vespidae; genus Dolichovespula; species Dolichovespula saxonica. The sequence continues at coordinate 6,217,410 of OU426998.1, read as the reverse complement.
GGGAAGAATTTACGGGTGGCGTTTATGCAAACAATAATACGCCTTGGTTATACCAATACAATCTATGTAGGAGTTCGATGAGGACGAAGAAAAGGGCTGGACGGTATTCGACGTTAGTTCTTTACCGAACCAAAGGGATATATATACATACATACATATGTACGTATACACGTATAAGAATTGGCAATGTAAAGGCACTAAAGTCGAGGCTTAGGTCGTCGTTCGTTCTCTCAATGATTCAACGGATAATGGAGACAAATGTGCTTGTAACTTCTTTTTTTTCTTTCTTTTTCTTCTCTTCTTTTTTTCTCTTTTATTTTTTCTTTTTTCCTCTCTATGGCGTTCTCTATCCTCTTCTTTCTCTATCTCTATCTCTATCTCTATCTCTATCTCTATTTCTATTTCTATATCTCACGCTCTTCAAACTTGGTATGATGGAAAGTTCGATATTCGATACAGTTACCTATAACACATCGATGTCGTAACACGCTTGATATATCGTAACCGTGTACTTGAATAAATCTACATTAGATTGATTTCCTCAAAGGAATTATAACGAAGCAAACTAGAATTGAAGAAATGATTATAATAAAGAAAGAAATAAAAAATAAATTAGACAAGATCACGCGGAGATAGGGAGGGGGTAGAGAGACAGAGAAAGAGTGTGTGTGTGTGTGTGTGTGAGAGAGAGAGAGAGAGAGACTGTAGTTCGAAGTGTTTTCCTCTTGGACCATGAAACATCTGCGATTACTGGCCGATGTAATGACGAGTTCCGTTCAAGGAATAAATACTATAATAATACGTTTAATGGGACGTTGAATGAATTTAGCAAAGAGGATAATATATAAGATAGATAGACAAGATATATGGATAGATAGAAAGACAGACGGATGGATAGATTGATAGATAAATAGATAAATAGATAGATAGATGGATAGATATATATATAGAAAAAAGGAACGCTATTTTCGTCGAACGTCACGAGGAGGTCTTTCTCTTGGTTTCGTTTCCTTTTTTTCTATATGGTATTCTTTTTTTCCATTCCTTTTCTTTTCACCCCCTTTATTCACTAAAATTCTTTGCGTGCCCGTTCGTTGCCGTTACGCGCCATTACGAACGCGTGCGGCCACTCACCGAGGAATCTCGAACGAGAGTAGAGCTATCGAAAGAAAAAGAAGAAAAAGAAAAAGAAGAAGAGATGGTAGCGTATAGAGAATTAAAGGAGAAAAATATATATATATAAAAGAAAAAGAAAGGAAAAAAAAAACAAACAGAAACAAGGAAAGAAAGAAAGAAAGAAAGAAAGAAGGGCGCGAAGGGAAGTAATATTTCGTTGGAATCGTTATCGAAGATTCGATGGTGCGAAAGAGAAAAGAGTATATATATATATATATATAAGAGTGAGATAGCAGTTGTGTTCGGTTTTATATGGGAAGGAGAAGGAGACGTAAGTACAAAGAGAAAAAGGGAAGGGATAATCGCACGCAATTTCTTGGCTCTTTGCTCTCGAGCGGTTTCACACCTTCGTCGTTGCTTCTTCTCTGGCTATCTCTCTCTCTCTCTCTCTCTCTCTCTCTTCATCTTCATACCGTAGCCTTCCTCGCCGCAAAGTCCGATCTCTTTCGTCCGGCCGCGGTAAAGCCGAGGTAAAAGGTTAAGTTGATGACCACGTGGCAACCGCGGTCTTTACTAGGAGTGAGCGAACGTAGAAGAAAGACGGAGAGAAATAAAGTGAGAAAAAGAGAGAAAGAGAGAGAGAGATAGAGAGAGAGGGAAATACTTCGTAATAAGGAGAAAATCCTGATTACCGATGGCTCGAAATAATTCCATAAACTATAGAAATTTCGAAGTTCGAATATATACGAACGACCATTGATTTCATTCGATTCGATTCGATTTAATTATAATTTAATTTCAATTAATTAAATCTCAATTAAAAAATGATCTCGAATAATTTCTCAACATTATACCATGATTAATCTACTATCGTTTATAATGAATACGTGGGAAGGATTAAGGTCGCATTTTTCGATGACACCTACGAGATAACACGTTGCCTCTCGTTGTCGTCATTGTTGTCGCCGTGACGAGCGCATAATGAGGGACACTTTTTCAAGATAGATAAGTACGTGCATAACCATGTATGGATATACATGTACGTACATAACTTTTAACATAGTTACCTAGGTATATAACAGATATTCTGCCTACGTGTATACGTAAAATAACATTGCGTGCGCGGAATCAACGATAGATATCGCTTATACGATAGATAGCGTCGCATTCATCGTTCTCGTTGTCCTCATTTCATTCCGTACAAAGTATGGTACCAATAAACGTTTCGATTCGACGCCTTGTAAAACTTCTTCTCCTCACGAAAGTATTCTCTCTCTCTCTCTCTCTCTCTCTCTCTCTCTCTCTCTCTCTCTCTCTCTCTCTCTCTCTCTTGATCATTTTCACTCGCCAGTTAACACGATCATCTCGTCCTGTTACATTAACAGCCTATTCGTAGATCGATCGAATACCAAAGCCCCATGAAACTTACAATGTCCTGATACGAAGGTGTGCGTGTGCGTTTGCGTGTGTGTGTGTGTGTGTGTGTGTGTGTATGCGATCGTAAACCGATCTCTCTCAGCGTGCTGCCTCTCTCAGCAGGCAATCCTTTGTCTTCCCTTTCACCTTCTTTTTTTCTTTCCTTATGACATCAATGACTATACCTTACGAATGATATCAATAAACATACGAAACATCGGATACGTGTTTTGCCAATATATTCGATATTTAACTAGTTAAAAGGTGACGATTATCAAAGTTAAGGAAGTTAAACGAAGAAAATAGAAAGAGATACAAAACACCACCCTCATGCAGCACGGATATTAATCGAGATTGAGTCTCCGAAAGTGCCTTCCCTACGACCCATTAGCTTTTATACGAGCTTAGAGAGAGAAAGAGAGAGAGAGAGAGAGAGAGAGAGAGAGAGAGAGAGAGAAGACTGGCTCGTTCGCTCACGCGCTTATGCGTAGATTCCATGCGAAGATAAGAGAACGCCGTATATATTCTCTCGATCGAGGCTGGCGTCACGATAATTAGAAAATTAAATTGTATGCCTCGCTCGCGTCTGGGAGAACGCGTCGGCCCGGCTCGACCTTCTCCACCCGACGCTCCTTCCTCCTCATTTTTTTTTCTTCCTATATTTTTCCCCCCTTCCACTTTCTTTTTCCTTTTTTCTATCCTTTCCCTCTCTCTCTTTCTCTCTCTTTCTTTCACAAGAAGAAGAAAAAGGAAAAAAAGGAAGAAACGTCAAGTAGTGTGTATAAATATACATATATGTGTGTACGTATATATATTTATATATGTCGTTACTTTTCCGTAGAACTTCTAGAAATCGATAGGATCTTCTTCTTCGCGCTTTTCTCTTAATGGCCCTCTTGAAATTATGATAGAAGTACCTACGGGGATTTTACGATCTATCGCTCGCGATCGTAATGGGAGGATGCTAATTGGCTAATTACGAGAGTCACGCGATCGTTCGGAATGAACGAGGAGGGACATGTGAAAGAAAGGGTTACTTTTCAAAGAATGTTAAAGGCACGGGTAAGTAGATATGTGGTACTACACACAGTATCTATGGAAATAAAAAAAAATAAAGCAAGAAAGGGAACAATAGGAATACGAAAGGGAAAGGTAAAAACAGAAAAACAAATCGAAAATAAGAAGATGAGAGGAAAGAAAGGTACGAACGAACGAATAAAAGGAAAGTAGCGGTAAGTTGGATATTATCGGGGATCTCGGCAAAGAAAAATCAATACGAGAGTGGTCCGTATGCGGGTATTAAAAATATATCAGGTTGGATCGAAGAGAAGTACTTACTTACTCACTTACTCACTTACTTACTTACTCACAAGTGCCGTAGAATGTTTCTTACGTGCTAAGTCGCAAGACTCCGGGGTCCGATATCCTTACGGTCCACCGATAGACTTGGAAGATAACCTCGAGGGTCCGTGGGTGGTTGATTTAATGGCGAAGGAGGCTTCAAGCGTGCTAGAGGGGAGTCTTTGCTCGAAACACCGTACCATGAAGAGAGAGAAAACGTGTGTGTATGTGTGTGTGTGTGTTTATGTATGAGAGAAAGAGAGATAAAAAGAAAAAGCGTAGAAAGATAGAGAGAGAGAGAGAGAGAGAGATTATACGTGTGTATGTTAAAGGAAGAGAAAGAAAGAAAGGGAGAGAAAGAGAGAGAGAGAGAGAGAGAGAGAGAGAGAGAGAGAGAAGACAGAAATTATGCATGTGTACGTTAAAGAGAGAAAAAGAGAAAGAAAGATTATTTATGCATGTATATGTTAGAAAGAGAAAGAAAGATAGATAGATAGAGAGAGAGAGAGAGAGAGAGAGAGAGAGAGAGTATGGGTCGGCACTGATATTTTAATACGACGGGGGAGCGTGATGCTCGGTCATCCATCTCGCGAGCTGTGCCCCTTTTGTTGAACGCGTGCATGCACGACTTTGCATACGCGGAAATCATGTTGAGCGCGCGCGCACGCACGAGGGAGAGCCGCCCCGAAAGGTCCGCCGACGTTCTGTAACAGGAAGGAAGACTGTTTGTTACCATTATCTCCTTTCTTAGGCTTCTCTAACCCTTGTTCAACCTACCAACCTACCACCCTCGTCCCCCCAACCCCCCTCACCCATTTCTCCCTTCATCTAATTCTTATCTTCGAGACTATAAGATAACTAAGTTTTCGCTGGATCTTCCTTGTTCGCTTAATTTCTTTTTAAAATAAACAATGAATATATACCTATATATACATGTGTGTATGTGTGTGTAGGTATAAATGGTTCGGCGTTTATGTTCGTTAACAAATGTATAAACAATATTGATACGTATATTATTAATTGTTTATTCGTTGCAATAATACATGTGAAAATTTGAAATAGAAATTAAAAGATATTTTTATCTATGATGATCGACGAGTTAGTTGTAATAATTTATATTGATATTATTTTCTTTCGAATTATATGATATTCGGTCGGACTCTCTCTCTCTCTCTCTCTCTCTCTCTCTCTCTCTCTCTCTTTCTATAGTCGAAAGGGTCTCTTTTCTTTTGAAGTTTGGTTCCCACATAGTACGATACCGCGAAGAAGCCACCCCCGCGACTCGTTGGGTCTCCGCCGGTCGTACGGCAAGTAAAACGTCCGTGTGGTGGTCGCGCTCGCGCGTTCTCGAGCAACGCTTCGACGTTGTTTTTTGTGTCTGGCGGGCCCTTCGCTTGGCCCGAGTCCAGGGCCGCCACGATTTAGTGGCCCTAATTGCAGGGTTCAGCTATTTAATTACCGGGTTTGGGGCCCCGCCATCCCTAGCTCTCTCTCTCTCTCTCTCTGTATCTCCCTTTCTCCCTCTCTATCTTTCTCTCTCTCTCTCTCTCTCTCTCTCTCTCTCTCTCTCTCTCTCTCGTTCTCTCGGGATCGCCAAAATGCGAGTACATTCGTACGGCCTGGCGCACGTAGGTACTCGTCCACTTTTCGACGTCCACCCACGAAACGAGACGTCCAATTCTCTCCGGACATTTCGATGCAGCATCCGCCGCGGGATCCTTTCGTCTAAAGTTCGAACTTAAAATTTTACGTACGCATATATTTATTTATTTTTTCATTTATTTTATTTATTTTCAACGATCGTTCGATATTCCGGTGTTTCTGCGTTAAATCAAATTTTCACGTAATGAAAGATGGATGTTAATCATTGAACAAAGCATTGTGCGTACCCAATCGTTAAGGTCATTTACAGGTAGACATTTATTTATTTATTTTTTTTTTTTCTATAGAATGAATTATTATTTCAAATCGAATAAGTTATACTTAAGTATACTTTTTGTTTTTGTTTTCCCTTAAAGATAAAAACGAAGTGTGTTATTACGATAGATCGTGTAAGTAGATATACGTATTTGTGTGTGTGTGCGTATGTATCGAAGAACGAATAAAAATGTGAAAAACATTTTCTTCTAAATTATACGTTTCCCATAAAACTCGAGTACACACACACACACACACACAAACATACACACCTATATATAGGTGTAAAGAACGTCGCGATAAACGAGAATTTGTGGCATCGATTATCTTAGAAAAAAAAATATAAAAAAAAAAAAAAAAAAAATCGAGAATGAATGCCGCCGAGAAGGTGGTCCCTTGTGTTGTCGTAAAATCGCACGCAAATACGGCGACCACGGGGTGCATTTTAATTTTAGCTCGGATCTTGTTACGGAGCGCGGCATTGCATCGTATTAAACGCGTACGCGGTGCTCGTTAGGAGACCGCCATTTTATTTCACACCCACGTAATATTTCATTCGGTAACTTCGCACGATATATACCTACTCTCTCTTTCTCCCTCTCTCTCTCTCTCTCTCTCACTCTCCCTCTCTCGTTCTCCCTTTTTAATTTTGTTCGCCATTTTGTTATAACTCTCAGATAATCAATCGAGTTATTGACATCGACTATAGTCGAATCGTTAAATCCTTTTATCTCAAAAAAATATTCATACAAAAGATATTATCGGTTTTACTTTATAAGGATCGAACGTATACGCACTTCCGTCGATCGTCTACGATTTCCGCAATGCGAAGAGTGGAAAGATAAAGAGAGGAAGAGAAAAATCGAGAGAGAGAGAGAGAGAGAGAGAGGGAGAGAGAAAGAGAGATAGCGAGGGGGCGTTCGTAGATCCACCTCCATCGAGGTGGAACCTATAAATCCACGTCAATGGAAACGAATCGAGGAAACGGCAACTCGACTCTGCCCGCCGCGGAATCTTTTAATCGTCGCTAATAACAGGCTGCACATCGGTTAAGAAACATAGACCGTTGGAAGCCGCATGAAGCTACCAAATGATTGATAAGTCCATAAAGTATACTTTCCGTGCATGATCAACTTGATATTATCTTCACAATGTTGTTTTCGAGCTTGTTGTTGTCACCGCGAGGGCCGTTGTCATTGTCACGGGCATATTATTGTCACGAACGTTATTAAAACACCCCAGAGAAGTATCCCTATAAGGAGAAACCGTAACGGCGAGGACGCCTATCGGGGGATGGGGTGGGTTGGGTGTGGGGTGGGATGGATGTGGGGTGGGACGGTTTAAGGCCGTATGCGTGCAGGAGCTTTCTGGCCGCGGGTGATGCGGTGACGAGATGATGACCCACCTCCAACTCGGAATCATCGTGATTACCTCGCCCGCGTAACCCATAATGCGGGACGAAATCGCTGCGGCAACTGCCACCGTTGTGTTGTGTTGTGTTATGTTGTGTTGTGTTCAGAGCACGTTGGTTGTCCTCCTCTTTCTCTTGCTCCTTCTTTAAATCTCTTTGCCATTCGGACGCCACCACCGCCACCGCCACCGCCATCACCACCAGCACGATCACCAACACACTAATACCGCTAACACCAATACTAAGACGCCGAGTAACATCGGCAGAACAACCATCCAACTGTTCCCGTTGATTCGTATTATTATGTCTGACAGAAAGCGATGGTCTTCATTCCTTTTTTTTTCGCCATACCACTGTCTTCGGATATCGCGTAAGGGTGGCTCTCTCTCTCTCTCTCTCTCCTCGAGATCGCACAGCTTTTACGATTGTCGAGATCTTCTTCCTTTATTTTCTTTTTCTTTCCTTTTCATTGCTTTTTCTTCTTTTCTTTTCTTTTCTTTTCATTTCATTTCATTTCTTTTCTTTCCTTCCTTCTTTCCTTCCTTCCTTCCTTCCTTCGTCCTTTTTGCAACGGACGAAACACGTCCGGCGGGTCTTTCGCATTATTTAAAGAATCCCAAGAGGAGAATTTATTTCGCGTGATTCAGAGCACGCCGTGCTCGTTATTTATAACTCGAGCATTTAAATGGTACTTTAGGTTCAACGACGTTCCCCATCCTCCCGCCACTTGCCGGATCTCTTCTTCTTCTCCTCCACGACCTTCGTCGTCCGTATTCTCCCAATGCTATTTCCTTTTTCTCTATCTCTCTCTCTTTCTCTCTCTCTCTCTCTCTCTCTCTCTCTCTCCTCATTTTTTTTCTACCCTTTCCTTTTCTGTTTTTTCTACCTTTTTCCCCTTTCCTTTTCTCGTTCATTCTTCCCTACCCTCCCTTACCTCCGATCGTCCCGAACCGAAACGAATGTTTCCTCCTTCCGGATAGTAAAGGAATATAAGGTCCCTAACCACCCTGAAAGTAACATCGCTGAATTTTTCAAAGTGTTCCTTCCCAACAACCAAATGGAATATATACACCTTCGAATCTCGAGGTAGGTACGTACACCACAATCGTTCCTACGTTGGATGCTCTCCAGTCGATTAGTTGGCGCAACGAACGAACGAACCCTACACGCCCTTGAAAAGGCGCGCGCGACTTTTAATTGTAGACCGTGGCCAAAGTAGAAGGAGGCTATTATTCTTTCTCTCGTCGGTAACGTTGTCTGCTGCTTCTCTCCACTCTTTTCTCTCTACCTTTCCCTTTTACCGCTGCTTCTCGAGACATTTCGAGAGAGAAAGACAGAGAGAAAAAGAGAAAGAGAGAGAGAGAGAAGATAGAAAAAGAGAGAGAGAGAGAAAAGATAGAAAGAGAGTGAGAAAGAGAGAGAATGAGAGAAAAGATAGAGAGAGAGAGAGAGAGAGAGAGAGAGAGAGAGAGAGAGAGAGTGAGTGAGTAGGATATAATAACAGAGCGCACGTCCGTCCATCCATGCTCGAAAGAAACGACCGTTCGTTTCTTCCTTCTTTCCTTCCTTCGTCCTTTCGTCTGGCAGCTTCATATACTTCCACTCTTCTAGAGGAACGAAAGCTCCATGGAATTCTGGTCAGACATGATTTTTCATCGAGCAACCATCCCTCTGTTCTTTTCTCTATCTCTTTCTACCGTGCACTGTCTATATCTACCTATAACGAAAGTTGTTCGCCTTTCTTTTTTCCTTTTCTTTTCATTTCTTTTCTTTTTTTTTCCTCCTCTCTCGGCGATCCTCCATTTATCATCCCCTAACACGATCGACGTTTGCTCCGTTTTTGGGAAAACTCGTTGGCGCCACCTGGCCGGATGTCGGTACACGCTAATCGACCTGCCTAAGTGGAAAAGGTTAGTCGAGAGAGAGAGAGAGAGAGAGAGAGAGAGAGAGAGAGAGAGAGAGAGAGAGAGAGAGAGAGAGATGAATAGATAGTTGGACGGATAGATAGATAGATAGATAAACAGATAGATAGGTAAAGTGCGTTCTCGATCGATTACTTAGCGCTAATAAGTCGATGGATATTATTAACCTTCTTCAGCTAGCACTCTTGTTCTGAAAAAAAAAAAAGAGAAAAAGAAAAAAGGAATAGAACAAAAAGATAAGGGCACGAATTTATGAGGTTATTGTCGAGGAATCGTTCCGTCGATTTTATATCGGATCGATCCGATTCGATTTGAATTACGAAACGATTTTCGAAGAGGAAGAAGAAAAAAGAAAAGAGAAAAATCAAATAAAATAAAATTAAAAAACTACAAGAAGTAAATAACTTAGATATTAGAAAATAATCGTGTCGTTTTCTTCGTCTCGTTTTCGAAAGAAACAGGGGGGAAAAATAAAAAATAGAGATAAAAAAAGGAGTATAGTATCGTCGCCGCGTTCGGTATCCTTGATGTCTCAGAGTTTCTCTCTCTCTCTCTCTCTCTCTCTCTCTCTCTCTCTCTCTCTGTCTCTCTCATTTGGCTTACTTAGGTGCTCTTTCGCTGAATGACGGAACTTTGTCGGCGCGTTCACCCACGACGGCGGGCGCCATCGGGTCACAATCCTTTGAGTCCTTTTCCTAACATTCTTACCGCTCAATGGAGATCACACGCCGTTCCCACTGTATCGTATTACAGGACGATGAGGGAGAGAAGAGTTGCGCAGGAAAAGGGAGAAGAACGACGAACGAAGAAGCACTCTACGTAGTATTATACTCTTCTCCATTGCGAGGGATAAATGCGAGTCCATTCATCGGCGATCAAGCGTTTCACCCAAGACTCTTTCTCTCTCTCTCTCTCTTTCTCTCAATCTCTCTCACTCTCTCTTTCTCTTCTTAAAACGACGATTTCTTTCCTCTCGTTTCTTTTTTTTTTTTTTGAACCGATCGTAAAACGATTCGAATGATTTATACGGAAATATCGAATCTTAAAAGTGGAGAAGAAACGAGGGCGATGGATCGGATGGATCATATCTGTGCTTTTTCCCCGCGTTTCTTTTCTTTCCTCGTTCCTTTCTTTTTTTTTTCGTTTTCTTTGTCTTCTTTTTTCTCTTTTTGCCCCTTATCAACTTCGTATTACAAATCCTTTCGATGCGAAATCCATCGAGAGACATTTATTCAACCGTCCGTTCGTCTTTCCGAAGCTTTTCAATGATCGAATTTATCGGATCGAATCGTCTTTATTCACGAGACAAAACGTCGCGCGTGAAATTCTTATTGCGAAGACGGGCGGAGTGGCGGGGGGGTGTGATTCAACCTCTTTTATCTTTTATCTATCTACATTCTGTAAATTCACAAAGAAGAAACGCGATTTTATATATATATATATATATATATATATATATATATATATATATATATAATATAAATTTATATATATATATATATATATATATATAAATGAATATATATATATATAATATATATATAATCTGAAAGAAGGAACTTGTTACGGTCAGTTACGGGCAATCGGACGGACTTTATCGGTGAAGCAAGCTAACGAGAAACCATTTTCATGCTAAAACCCATGAAATACCGTTCCGTAATGAACCGTAGAAGCTCCAACGAAATGGAAGCCGAGACGCGCGATCGTTAAAACCGAAGAACGAGCAACAGCTTTTCATTCGCGAGAGTAACGAGCCACGAGAGACCGGGGGATAGGGGTGAGGGCGGGAGGTAGCGGAGGGATGCGAGCGAGGACGAGGGAGAAGGGGGTAGGTATGAACGTGGATGAGGGGAGATCGGCAAAGGGGAAATCGGGTTATGCGTGTGCACGTCGTCGACTACGACGACGTATAAACTGTCACGGTATAAGAGCGCCGACCCGAGCCTTCTCTTTCGGCCAAACTAAAAATCATTCATTAAAGTAAATACGACCGATGAATATTCAACGGCACCGATGATACCTATTTACGTAGGACACGAGAGATACGCACGCGCGTTCACTTCGAACAACAATTCGACGAGATCGCATGTATACATAATTACGGCGAGATACTTATTCGAAAAAAAAAAATGAATCGATTTCATAATTCGTCCGAACGTCGAAAAATTCTATTCGTATATTAGAAAATGAAACTATCCTATTTGAAAGATACGTAAACGTTTCGACGGTTTTACGCCTACGAGGAGTATCTCGTGAGATGTGGAAATAGAAAGCAACGACGACCACCGCGGCAATCCCCGTTTAAATGTCACATTATAATAACGTTCTTACGTCAGGAGATAAGCGAGAAAATCGAGAATAGATCGGGATCATAGGACATACGATTATTAATCGTTCGATTAGACCATTATATTATTTAATATCGATCGAACCAATTACTATCTCTACTTCTTTTTATCTCTCTCTCTCTCTCTCTCTCTCTCTCTCTCTCTCTCTCTCTCTTTCGTTAATATGTCTAGACGAGATCGAGATTCCTTAAAGAGTTATAAAATCGATAGGATAAAATGACAATAAAATTGAAAAAACGGAAGAGAGAAAAGAAAACAGAATAAAAAAAATAAAACAGAGACGAAAGAATATATATATATATATATATATATATATATATATATATATATACATAGATGTATTCGAAAGAAGAGAACGAAGAAGATTCGGATGAAGCTCGGAGAAGATCGTATTGTTCTTTCGCCGATGGTTGCTGCCATCGCGTCACGTGACTTGAGCTCGCGGTCACGTGACCGCGGAGCGTTTTAATTGGTCGAAGCACTGAGAAAGGAGGTACGAGTAAGGTATTCCGGAGCAGCGGCAGTCTCGCCACGTGGTGCATTGAGAAAATTGCATCGTAACACTGAATTTATGCCGTCTTATAAGAGAGAAAGAGAGAGAGAGGGAGAGAGAGAGAGAGAGAGAGAGAGAGAGAGAGAGAGAGAGAGAGAAAGTAAGTACACACCTTTCTAAATTATTACTTAAACGTGCAGTATCGTACGACATTAATGGCTTTAATTATCGGCACAGTGATAATCATGTCGCCTTTATGTGGTTGATCAACCGGTCGCGATTTATCGGTCGATAGAAAGAAAGAAAAAAGAAAAGAAAAGAAAGAAGGTAAAAGAAGGAAGAAACCCATGGATAAAAGAGTAAAGAATTGACAGAGTATACCAATGATTACGTTACATTATCCGATCGATCAGATCAGAAATCAATAAGTGTCTGCTATAAAAGTCACACCGGTGATCGAAATGGGCCATAAACTTTAAATGTAACAGAATTAGTTCGAAAAGTTATTAAAGCCGCCGAGCGAGTTCGTTGGCAACGGTTTGGGTTTGCTAATTGAAATTCTCCCTCTAAGAGAAATTTTCATGTGAACAACGTGTGTGTCCCTTACGAATGAATATTATTATCCCTAGTGTCCCACGCTAATGCACAATACGCGGAGACCTTTTGCGGCATTGTCGGACAAAAAAAAAAGAAGAATAAAAAGTAGAAGTAGAAGTAGAAGTACAAGTACAAGTAGTAGAAGAAGTAAAAGAAGGGAAGAAGAAGAAGCAGAAGAAGAAGAAGAGGAGGAGGAGGAAGAAGAATAAGAAGCAAAGAAGTAAAGAATAAAGAGAATAAAAAGGTTGAGGAAGAACAAGGACGGTAAGAAGAAAGGCAAGAAGGCTATGAGTATCGGTGTTCGCGGGGTCGAGCCACGTGACCGGCAGCGCGTTTTAATTGGTCGAAAGTGCAGTCGGAGTAGCGATGGAGGGAGGACGAGAAGCCTTAGCGTTCTTCAAGTAGGAAGGGATAGAAAGAGAAAGAAAGAAAGGAAGAAAGAGAGAGAGAGAGAGAGAGAGAGAGAGAGAGAGAGAGAGAAAGAGAGGAGTTCGTTAGGGTTGGCACGCGGATTAGACAATCGCGAGGTGGATACTTCGAAAAGAGGAGAAGAAGGAGAAGAAGGAGGTGGAGGATGAGGAGGGGGTGCGAGGGCGGGCTTCCCCACCAGCAGACACCTTCGACGGTGGTAAACGCGTTCCTCGAGGTTCCTTCAGGACGACCCTGGCCACTCACGCACTCTCTTTCGCACGCACACAGAAGTACTCGGTCGTGCGTGTCGACTGAACAGGAAAGAAAGAGAAAAAGGGAGAGAGAGAGAGAGAGAGAAAGAGAGAGAGAGAGAGAGAGAGAGCGAAAGATCCGCCCTCCGTCCTCCTGTCGGCGGCTCCTCTTCTCTCGTGGGCTTCGCGTGGGGGACGAAAAAGCTCAGTTATAATTGTTGGTCCTCGCGGACCGCACATATTCGCCGTATCTTCGCTAATTGTTACCTCCTACCTTCCGTGTACATACTACTACCGAGTATTATTATCTCGTTTACTCGATCGACGACGAGAGGATAGATCACGACGTAATTAGATCCAACGGAAAGTATCGAGATCGCGTTTTAGGGATCGTGGGACTTTGTTCGAAAAAGTTAACCATACGAATTTAACGAGTACGTGTGAATCAATATAACGTACGAAACAATAACGTACAACGTGTAAACGTTAATTATCATCGTTTATCGAAGTGGCCGACGTTGGTTTTGGATTCTTGAAAAAGAAAAGTACGAACAAAACGTTAGGAAAAAAATAGAAGAAAGTAATAATAATAATAATAATAATAATAAAAACAGAGAAAAGAAAAAGAAAACTTAAAAAACATAAACGGAGGAACATTTCGTGGGAAAAAGTGGCGCTGTTTTCGCAAGAGAAACGTTCGTTTGTCGGGAACGATCGAGTAGAAGGAACTATTCCGAGGTTACAAGTAGAACTTCAAGTGCGTTTCATTGGATTTGAAACATTCGATATGAATTGCGCTTACCAATATCCGCATTCGGCTCATCCGCAGAACGTTATGGCTATAGTGCCGACGACTTCCCAACAGAATCACGTTCCCTCGACGGATACGGAATATTTAGAGGTAATGCGAAGTAAGTCGAAGTTTTTACGCTTCGATGTAACATCATCTACTTAATAATTATCTATTTTGTGATGGAAATTTTTTCCTTGTTTTTTTTTTTTTTTTTGTATACATACATACAATATAAATGCATGCGAATTGCGATAGAAATTATTCCCGAGATAATTTATTTTCTTTTTTTTTCCTTTTCGAAGATCGTCGATATTAAATCTAAAAAAAAAAAACAAGAAGCGTTTTCTTAAAAAAAAAAAAAAAAAATTCAATTAAAATAATCTATCATTCGATAATATTAATAATAATAATAACCATACGAATTGTTCACGCACACGTGCGCATAGTCAAGCAACAATAATTGCTTGCTTTTAAAGGTCATATCTCTTCGTCAGTACTATCTGCTCTTAGAAATAGGGCAAAGGATTTCTAAGGATAGACATTATTCGATAAGCCTATTATCGGATTTGTTCTGACCTTGAACGTTATTTTGTTTTCATAAGCGTTTGTTAATGTTAACATTGTTGATGTGTCACAAGCCAGGCTTATTCCTCCAAAATTCATAATGATTATAACATGGATCTATAAAATTGCCTCAACAAAGATCTTTACCTCAAATGTAAACATCTTTGCGAATCGTTTCTTTCTTCCCTTTTTCCGATTTCATAATTTTATCTAGCCGATTTGTTGGAAAAGCACCGAGAAATCAGTCTAAGATCAACCGTCTAAAGTCAAAAAAAATCGCAGACTCGTAACGCCAAGTAAGTCGTCATACATACATCGAGTCATATAAACTATTGTCATTATACAAGGGCATACCAAACAATTATGATCTATTGCGATAAAGTATATCGAGATATTTTATCGAGATATTTTATGTATATCGAGATATACGTTCAAATCATTTCAACGCGCCAACATTGCCAACGAGCTACAACACAGGATATTCTTTTAATTAACGAGGCGAGCGGTATTTTACTAAAGGCCTTCGTTGGTAATCTACCTAGCCTAATATCGCCGCCCTTTTCATCGCGTCCTGAGGGTCTATAACTCTGACGACGAGGAAGAGACGCTGGAGAATAGATTCCTCCGCGCGAATTGACCGTCATCGCTGGTCCGGTACGAGACAAGCGTGTCTGAAGACGCTCTCGTATAGTCGCGCTCCTCACGAACGAAACACGAACGTGTTTCCTCTTTCTCTTCTTTCGCGGGAAATTTCAAACCCCACGATCTAAAGTTTAAGGCAAAGGCAAGTTGTTACTGCCCAATATTTGACAGATCTCTCTACCGAAAGGATCGGCGCCCTTCGGCTTTCAACGTCCTGGGCGGTCCGGGTACGTCCCTACGTTAATTGTTCATCTCCCGACGTCTAAAGCGACCAATAACGATGCCTTACGCGACGGTGATTCTCCTCCAAAACGCACTGCCAATTCGACCGGCTGTCGTGCGTAATCAGATTTTATCCGATTGTCAATCGGAATCTACCAATTCGATTTGATAACGGTATCGGGAGCAACGGTGTCGGGGAAAAAACATAGGGAAATTCATAAGGGGTTCGAGGATGTATCGTCGATTATCCGATACATCAAATATTATATACAGTTTGACAATTATTTTCATTTCTCCATCCGATAATTCCCCTGACGGTGATGATTCTTTTCTTCTTCTTTTTCCTTTTTGTTTTTTCCTCTGTCGTCAATTGCAGTTTTTTTTTCCTCGGTTAACTGCAATATTCGAATATCGACCAGAAAAGAGAGTGATAATGTGATAGAATAGTCCATTAGCAAGTACATTCGGCGTTAAACGAGCCACGTCGTCGTATTGAAAGAAAAAAAAAAAAAAAAAAAAAAGAGAGAACGAAAAGAACAGACAAAGAGAAATCGATATACGTAGAAAGTTAGATAGCAAACAGTTATAAGAGCACCGACTAACCGAGATTCAATGCCGAAGGTATGCATTGCCTACGCATGTGCTTTAAACACGTAGGATATAAGCATCTACGTTTTAAACGAACTTGAAGTCATACCTAGACGTATCGTTCAATTTAAAGTTTGATACATTTTTTTTTTTTTTTGTATCGTTCGTTACCACGAGACAGTTCTTTTCTTAGCAATCCTAAATTAGAATAATGATTTGACAAACGTGAAAGATCAGCTCTGTGATCTTGAAGATATGCGAAGGAAAAGAGAAATAAAAAGAAAAAGAGAAAGAGAAAGAGAGAGAGAGAGAGAGAGAGAGAGAGAGAGAAAGAGATGGAATGAAAGCAGTAGCGGAAGAAAGAAAGAGAGAGAGAGAGAGAGAGAGAGAGAGAGAGAGAGAGAGAGAGAGACGTGGCTAGGGGATATTAATATAAGGGCTCGATACGTAATTATAGTGATTACCGTATTGCCAGGAGGCGGACGAGGGCGTCCCTCAGTTTGCACGTCATTTTGCAATCTCAACTTCCAAGGAACATGCGCGTGAATTTGTCAGGGGTCCTTCACCGGACTAATTGTTTCCACCTTTATCATTAATTTTTCACGCTTTCTCCTTAAATAATTCTTTCTTGATTTTCAATTTTTCCCGATTCGTCGAGATAATTTTTCGAAGTTCATGAAAAAAAAAAAAAAAAAAGAAAAAACAGGACTAAGAAAGAGAGAGAGAGAGAGAGAGAGAGAGAGAGAGAGAGAGAAGTAATTCCTTAATAAAAAAATAAATGTTCTCGGGACTCGTTTTTAAAACGACCGGAGTCATTAACTATGGCTCGTGAGGATTTATAAAGAGTTTTCGATTTGCGAGTACTCGGTCGGTCAACGAAGACAAGCTTGAAGGATCGTGACTATCTTTTGCATTAGAAACACTCCATAAATCTAAGAGGAAAAGAGACGTGTCCCGGGGGATATATCGGTTGTACAGTGACGGGGTAAGACGAGGGTGTTGTTTGGTAGAAGTAATATACGCCAGGCTTCAAAGAGCAAACGAGAAACATGAGCAAAAACATGGACCATCCACAGATCGCGTTCGTTCACTCTTATGTACGAGCCAGTAAATCTCAGTCGAGCTTCTTTATTACTTTTTCAACTTTTTTTTTTTTTTTTAGATAATTTCTCGTTTAATCGCGAAACGTTAGCTTTTAATAGATATCTCTAATGTCCGGTTCGACAGGACAGGAAGATCGATTAGGTATCTCAAATGTATAAAAATAATATCTCGTGATATTTTTAGAAATATCGTTGTCGCTCTCTCTCTCTCTCTCTCTCTCTCTCTCTCCTCTCTCTCACGAATTACATGCAAAATCGATGTTAAACTCGTCGTATAATCCAACGCTCGATATGGTGTCTCTTAGTATTTAATGACTAGTATGAATCCCCGTTCCACGGGGAAGGTCATTTTTTTCTTTCTTTTTTTTTGGTAATTCCAAGGGGTACAATTAGCTGGCTCACAATTTAGGAATTGATCGATTAGAATAAGGAAGAAGGGAGGATAAAGATAATAATAATAATAATGATACAAAAAAAAAACCGAAAAAAAATAAACAAGAAAAAATTCAAAAAAAAAAGGACAACGGAAGAAGATTATAGGATACCACCGTTATATCTTTCACAAGAGAAAACTTTTAACTCTTCGAACGTCGTCGATAATCACGGATGAGAGAATAAGAGAGAAAGAAAGAGAGAGAAGAGAGAAAAGAAAGAAGAAGAAAAAAAAGAGCATGAGAGAAGCTTTAAGGTCGCATTGAAAGTTGCGTGCCATAAATTAAACAGGTGTGCTCGGCTTTCTTCAAAGAATACCTGTATATGCAGATTACTTGTATGCATTTGTCGAAGCTTTCTCTCTCTCTCTCTCTCTCTCTCTCTCTCTCTCTCTCTCTCTCTTCCTCTTTCTCTCTTTCTATCTATTGTGAACAAACCGTGTGCATGCGTTTGATTTATGAAACATTGTGACAGAGTTGACGCAATTATGTTCGTGGCATTTTTTTTTTTTTTTACAATCGATTCCATGTTAATCGATGTAACGATTTAATAGTTTTTACGGCTACGAAATATCATATAATTCGTACTAACAAAACCAACGGTATCTTCTCTCTCTCTCTCTCTCTCTCTCTCTCTCTCTGTCTCTCTGTCCCTCTCTCTCTCTCCTCTCTCTATCTTCTTCTTTCAATTTACTTATTTATTCTTTTCCTTCCTTTTCCTGACATTCGTTGAGGCACGTATTATTCGGAAGAAACGAAGTGAAGAAAAAAAAAAAGAAAAATAGAAGGTACGAGAGAGAGAGAGAGAGAGAGAGAGAGAGAGATCGATGATCGATCGAAGTTAACGGATCGAGTAGTTATTAAGGGTTCTCAAGGTGGGTACTTACATGTATGCGTACACGTTGTTAGGTATATCTACTTGGTAGGAAGAATGCGAACAAGTTCACTGTGCATCTACAAGCTGCTGAAGGTGAATCTTCATTTTCGGATGGTCTTGGCTTCGGCTTTATACGATGCTTCTTCCCGAGGTAATTATTAGTCCATCAGCAACTCCCGATGGCCACATGGCTGTATAAAGAGCCTCTCTCTTTCTCTCTCGCTCTCTCTCTCTCTCTCCCTTTCTCTCTCTCTCTTCCTCTCTTTATCTCTCTCTTTCTTTCTCTTTTCCACTCAAGTCCCGACGCGGGCCATTTTCGCTCCGCAAGGCCGCCCTGTCATTAACCGCCCCCGTGAAGGGGTCCCCCGGTCCCATTTTCCCTTTCAACCCTGCACTCGAGTAACGATCGCCGATTCATCGGCTTTCGAACGTCTGATATCGGATCGATCGGAATCGCGGAAGTCTTTGAATACTTTTTTAATACATCTAAGCTCTTTTAATGTAAGTAATTTTACCTTTGGAATATATACTTACATTTATATAAGTACGATTAGATATACATATATAATGCTAAACCACCGTAAGATAAATATCTAACTATGTAAATTCTCTCTTTTTCTCTCCCAACCCCTCACTCTCTCTCTCTCTCTCTCTCTCTCTCTCTCTCTCTCTCTACCGTTTAATATCAACAACCATAAAAGACCCCGCGCTCTCTATTCACCGTTAATAATTTCCATGGAAAGTACACATGGCAATTAATGCCAAACGCGGTTATTATCCTTTCAGATAGATTTAACCGTGTTTTTAACAACTAGTTTTTACAGTATTTTACGCTCTAACATTCGTCGTTACTCTTACGTAAGTATTCTTAACATTGCAATTTCAAGATGATCATCAGGAGAAAGGAAATCTTTTTTTTTTTTTCCTCTTTCTTTCTTTCTTTCTTTTCTTTTTCTTCCTTCTCTTTTCACGCTCACCCTCGAAGAAAGAACATTATCCATCTTCAACGTTCGCTTCGTTTTCCAGGCACACACACACACACACACACACACACACACACAAACGCTCACACACACGTGTATATATATATATATGTATAGATAGATAGATACACAAGAGCATTCCCATGAGAATGGATTGCAAAAGGAGTGAAGGTTCATTGAATGCGATTTTCCGTGATATCGCGCAGCTAGGCGAACGCGTTCGACGTTCGACAAAAGCCACCCTCGCGGATATTACGTAAGCGTTTGCTTCGCACGGTCCAACGAGCATCGGCTTTGGTAGTCGACGTTAAAAGGCGGCGCGCGTTCGATTCGTGCCTCTCGTTGTAAAACATCCCTTGTTCCGGGTTACTACTACCACCACCACAGACTGACACGATTTCACACCATCACACACTTTTCCTATCGCCCTGTCCTACGTTAAGGGTGGATCGCACCTTTTGTGGTACGATAGCACGCGATCTACGCATCATCGCCTCCTTGAACTACGTGCTCAGAAAGAGAAGGAGAGAAAAAGAAAAGAGAGAGAGAGAGAGAGAGAGAGAAGGAATAAAACCCGATCGCCCTCGTTCCGCGAAATAATTTTTTTCTCTTTTCGAGATTGCCCTTTATTCCTGTATTGTACCGTCGCGTGAGATTCGAACGGAAATCGGCTCGTTCCGAGGTGCCGTGTTTTATCATCGAAAATTATGTTTTCGATTTCTCACGCATTGAGAAAGGACGGTGGATAGAAAGGTAGGAAAGAGAATGTGTGAGAAAGAGAGAGAGAGAGAGAGAGAGAGAGAGAGAAAATAACCACGGAACCACGTTCACTTCCTCGAAATTTCTTTCGATCGTTAAAATGGTTACTACGATATATAATATATATCGTAGCTCGTTTTATCATATCATTTTTGTTCCTTTGCCCGATTGGCGACTATAAGTGAACTAGGTAGTACCTATTTACTTGCTTACTTATTTACTATCAACTTGCTATGGGGTCGAACATTAAGAAATTGATGACGACCACCATTGGTGAGATATTAATGTGAAAATTGTCCGGAGAAATCTCGACCGCGCGACGACATACACAGTCCTCGTGCTCTTACTCTCCTTACGTTATTGTGCGGCGAAGAAGCACACGAAGAGCGGTTATGAATGGACCGCGATTAGATGCTCGTCCCGCCGCAGTGGCGCCGCAGTCTTCTTCCATTATGGGGAAAATTAGGTCCTAATGCGAGCCTGACGCGTTCGTCCACGTCGCGACCGGATCACTGGCGTAGACACTTATCTTCTATTTATTCTCGCCTCTACCTAATTCGTGGCGAATTAGCATGGTATACCCTTTTGCCTAATGTTTGTTCTTTCTTTTTCGTTTTATTCGTTCGTCCCTTCTCTTCTCCGAAAAAAAAAAGAAAGTAAGAAAATAAAGGAACAAGGTAAAACGAAATCGCGCGGCGTTCTTCGCATTCTAACTCGATTATTTTTCTTTCCTTTCTTTTTTTTTTTCTTTTCGGTCTCCTTCCATTCCCCATTTGCAATTCTGTTGTTTCTAATTCTATCTATTTCCAACCGAGACAAACTGACTTTCTGACAATCGCCATAATCCATCAAAGATACGATCGAACATTAAACATAAAAGTCAACTGTAAGACGCCACTGACTCGAAGAATTATAATTGGTTCCTCCTTCGTCGTACATTTTACCGAGAGCGTTCCGCTTTATAAGACGTAGTCGATAAGCATTTGAAATTCAAACTCTGCGATTAAAATCGCATTAGGCGCGAGACGAGACGATATATACCGGTGATTCTCTCGGGCAACTTTACGCGGATCGTTCGAGATGACGACGACGACGACGACGACTACGGCAGCGGCGGTGGCGGAGGCGGTGGCGGTGGCGTTGGCGGCGGAACATTATGATATCCAAGATTCTAATAGTTTTCCATACCGAGCAGGGTATTTCGTCATCATCATCATCATCATCATCATCATCATCATCATCATCATCATCATCATCATCATTATTATTATTATTATATAGCATACAAAATGGTACATTAACTTTATATGCAGGTTAAAATTCCATTAAAATATCAAGGGAAAAGTTTAACGTGTCGTACGTAAATATCTAGCAACCAATCTACTACTACTACCTACTATTACTACTACTACTCTACTACTATACTACTACACTACTATTACTACTACTGCTGCTGCTGCTGCTGCTGCTGCTGCTACTCAGGACATTCCCATCGTGGAGAAATAATAACGGGACGTGGTTTGGTGCGTCGATATTTAAATAACAATGACAGGCATACCGTTACTATGGGTGAACGCCGATAGGAGGGCTCCGGGTCACGTAGAGTGGCTCGATCCGCGAAGTAAGGAACGACGACGAAGGAGAGGAGTCGATCGAACAAGCGGGACGAACACAGTGACTGAAACAGCGAATAAGAGAGGGACAAAGAGAGAGAGACAGAGAGACAGAGAGAGATACAGAGAGAAAGAGATACAGAGAGAGAGAGAGAGAGAGAGAGAGAGAGAGAGAGAGAGAGAGAGAGAGAACGAGCAAGTCGAGTGTTCGTCGCGCGTGCCCCTTCCCTTCCAAAGAGACGAAGAACAACGACGCGACGGCGGCGACTCAGGGCGATGCGCGCGCATTTCGACGAATAAGTCCGACTCTCGTTCGTGCGAGAAGGTAGTAGTAGAGAGAGAGAGAGAGAGAGGGAGAAAGAGAGAGAGAGAGAGACGACGTGACGGGGTCGGATGGAGTGAGCGCGCGCGCGTTCGCGAGGGAGATGGAAAGAGGTTGGACGACTTTACCAAGTGGTGGGGTTAGATAGAGTTCACTGGTAGGGATATGGATATCGAGTAGAGAGAGTCGGTAGGTATGTAAGGTAACGCTGTATAATAAGGCGGAGCTTGTACACGCACGTAGGCGTGGACTCAACAACGTTCGGTTACCGCCCATTCGGCCGGGTTCCAGTTCCGTTGGAACGCCCACTGCGTCTCCTCTCGCCCGGGGCATCCAGAGCCGGCTCCTCTCCAACCTCTACTCTAACACACTACACCTCCTCCGTCTATACGTGCACCATTCCCCCGGCCGTGATCGGGGAAAGCCGATCGGTTGGCCGGCAGTCTGTCACGGGGCGAAGAGCGGGAACCACGTTAACCGGTTCCTTCAACCAGCTCGAGTTGAGTCAAGCTTTTTTTCCGACGGTACCACGCAACACTCAGCGCTCCTTCCTTCAGCCCGTGCCGATTCACGCATCGAGTCTTCGAGAGGTACCGTTCGTTAACGTATCGTACGGCTATCTCGCCGTCGTTGATTCTTTCGTCGTCGTCGTTGCCGTCGTCCGTGACTTTTTTCGTGTGCTGGTGTGTTGACGTTTCGCGAGGGGAAAATTAAAAGAAGTAAAGGAAAAAAATTGCAAACGCGACGTTTCTTTTTTTTTTTTTTTGTTGCTTTGCTTTGCTTTGCTAAGAAAAAGATAGATAGATAGAGAGAGAGAGAGAGAGAGAGAGAGAGAGAGATAAATAGATAAATAGATAGATAGATAGATAGATAGAAAGAGAGAGAGAGAGAGAGAGAGAGAGAGAGAGAGAGAGGGTGGGAGGGTGGGAGGGTGGAAAAAGACGCAACGCCCTGGTGAACAAACGAGTCGCTTGAACATTCGGTCCAAGTGTCGAAGGGACCTAACACGACATGCTGACCGACATGACACCAGCCGCGGCTGGTCAACTTTATCCGCAGCTGCAATCCATCGCCAAGTCACCCGCTCATGGACATGTGGTGAGTCTCAGGCCGATCGTTTTTTTTCCCTTTCTTTCTTTCTACCTTTCTTTCTATCTTTCGTTCTTTCTTTCTTTCTTTCTTTCTTTCATTAATAGATATATCACGTCTTTAGATAATTTACTAGGTACGATTTGATTATCCAGAGAACGTAGTTTACTTACTTTACACCTAACTCTCCAGTTCGATCGTTATTAACGACGTTATAATATTATTGACGTTATAACGACGTTAGATACGACGAGTGACTCGTCGATCGTTTCCGATTCATTTCTTTTCTTTTCTTTTTTTTTTTTCTTTTATTCGTAAGTTTACCCTACTTATTAAAGGACCCATCGAAACGGGTACGCGATAGAACTCTAAAAAAAAGAAAAAAAAGAAAATAAAAACAGAGAAAAAGAAAAAAAGTTCGAGAGAGAAAAAAAAAAGAAAGAAGAGTTATCCCCGATGCCTTCTGCTTTAGGTCGATAGATCGTTTCATCTTCCTTCGGATAGGGATCTTAATCCTAGCAGCAGGTAGAGAAGAAAGATCGATTTTTAGGATCAACCGCTACCGTCGCCTCTCGACGACGGTACCCTTACGAAGTACCGATAAAAGATCTTGTCGATGGTAGGACAAATTAGTGGCCATTTTGAAAAGAGGTGTCGCACCATTCGAACCATCCAAAAGATAAACTTCCATCTTTGACTCTTTACGTTCATCTCTCAAACGATCTCTCATCGGTTAATCTTGTAACCTGCTAATATTCCATCTAGATTACGATCTTAAGTTGTTCCCTTCGTTCACGTCGACGAAGGATTTCGAAGGTTAACGCGATCGGAGTATTCTTCTTCTACGTATCTACGTTAAAAATACATAAATGAAATCATTTCCTTTCGATACTTACCAAAATATTACTTTTTCGTCGATGACGATCCGATCGTCGTTTTCGAAGAAATTTTTCTTTTCTTTTTTGCAAAAAAAAAAAAAAAAAGGAAAAAAAGCTTCAGCAAAAGTAACAATAAAGGTCCATTATTATCGACTAGATCCTGAGATAAGTCCACGATCATCCCGGATGATCCGACCTGTTTTGACAGAAGCGGCAATTCTTAAAGACCTTTTTTCATCTCCTTCTCTCTCTCTCTCTCTCTCTTTCTCTCTCTTTCTCTCCTTATTCTCCTCCTTCTCTCGAAACGAATCGAGTGGTACACTGAATCCTTTTTCAACCTCGACGACACGTGTTCAAAGTTGTTCTCTACGTCTTAGCTTGAACTCTTTATTTTATGACTCGGCAGGAAGAACGCACTCCCGTCGGAATGATTTACGAGTCGACCTAAAAAAGTAATTAAATCCGTAGACACCGAAGTGAAAGGCGAGTATATTTATTAAGTAACCAGAAATCTGTTTTTTTCCTCCACTTCGTCCATCTCTATCTATCTCTCTCTCTCTCTCTCTCTCTCTCTCTCTCTCTCTCTCTCTCTCTCTCTCTCTCTCTCTCTCTATCTAACTCTCGTATCGAATTCGAAAATAAATCTCACGACGATAAATAAAAAAGATAAATAAATAAAAAAAGGAATAATTATTCGCACTTAAATCAAGAAATTTAATTGTAATCATTAACGAAGAATAATTACGTCGCTTGATGCGGAAAATAAAAAAAAAAAAAAAGAGAGAAAAAGAAACATATCCTCGAGATCTTAGATATAAAAACTATCTAAAAATCGAGAATGGTAACAACGTTTAGACGATCTATTGGACAAAATCGCGTTTATAAAGCTTAAAGAAAAAGATTTGCCCTACTATTTCCTCTCTATCGAAGTATTCCTCCTAAATGTATCGAGTGTCCTTCGGGACAATGGTCCTTGCGCAAGGTTTTCAGAAATGAAACGGACAGAAGGTCCTCCCTCCTACTTCCTACCTGTGCACCCTAGGAGCCAATTATTTGTCTGATCTCCTTTGTGCCTCCTAGAGGATCCACTTGACAGGATGCGTGAGTAGGAAACACGATGCCGACTTCCTCTCGATCCAAACCAATGGGAAGATACGTGCGAAGATAGTACACAGACACACTATCTCTCTCTCTCTCTCTCTCTCTCCCTCTTCTCTGTTTCTCTGTCTCACTCTCTCTTTCACACGTCGTACGAAGGATCTTACGTCCTTTCGAAATTTTTTTTTTATCGAATTTTTCATCGATCGCATTCGCATATAGTTGTTTCCCTTTTCATCCGCTAGCCTCATTTTTCTCCTTCTTCTTCTTTTGGAATTGAGCTGTTGATCGATCTATTTTTTTGTCTTATTTTCTTTTTTCTTTTTTTATTCCAAACGACCCGTTTATTCGAGACACACTCAAGAGAATCGACATGGCCAATGGCTATTTCTCAAACTGAATCGATAATACGTCAATACTTAATATCTTCGTATGTATATATCGATCGACGAGTTCTTATTCTACGAACGATTTTCACTAATTCACGAAGCAAAGTCGCGGCACCCTCCTCTTCTTATTTATTGACATAATAGCTCTCTCTCTCTCTCTCTCTCTCTCTCTCTCTCTCTCTCTCTCTCTCTCTCTCTCTATCTATCTATCTATCTATCTATCTATCTGTTACCGTAACGAATGCTTTCCATACATACTCTACTTCCATCCCTCTTTCACCTTTCCTCGTTCTGTACCTGCATACGCGTAAAAATATCGATCATATCCAAGAAATTATTAACGATCTTATCTCCCATCAACTGTCAATTATGATATACAGTTAAGTGGACTTATATTGAAAAATTAAAAAGCATTCTTCTTTCTCTCTCTCTCTCTCTCTCTCTCTCTTTTTCTCTCACCCTTTGTCCCTCTCCCTCTGTTCTATCAACACGTAAGGTATCTATCGGCCGATACCTAATATTTAATACTTCGATAGATCAGTTACACCTGTCAAACTCACGAGAGAACATTCGGGTGACATCGTTTTCCGGTTTTTCCTTTTCTATACATCGGTCCACTTCACTTTTACGATCGGTAATCCGATAATCCGATTCCTCGAGAAGGGAGAGAGGAGGAAAAGTGGGGGAT
Organism: Dolichovespula saxonica; assembly: GCA_911387935.1. Lineage (NCBI taxonomy): Eukaryota > Metazoa > Arthropoda > Insecta > Hymenoptera > Vespidae > Dolichovespula > Dolichovespula saxonica. The sequence continues at coordinate 6,191,148 of OU426998.1, read as the reverse complement.
TGACAAAGTAAAAAGAAGTAAAAGAGTCTTTTCTCGAGGGTCGCCACCGTTGACATTTTCAAGGACAACAATGGACTGCGAACTGGTGACTGTCGAGCTGGGAGTTTGTCGCAAAAATCTTTGAATCCCTTTCATGGGATCACGTTGAACCAGGAGAAAAATAGAGAGAGATAGATGAGAGAGAGAGAGAGAGAGAGAGAGAGAGAGAGAGAGAGAGAGAGAGAGAGAGAGAGAGAGAGAGAGAAGCAAGAAGGCCTTTTTATGCGAACCTTTAAGAGGCTTTACCTGGGAGCACACCGGATGCCCCACGAAAATGCCATCCTAATTTGTCCTCTTTCTGAGGGAAAGGAGAACTAGACGGCTATCCTAGAAGATAGGGCTGGCCGGACCTTATTTTCTTAAACCGACCGCAATCTATCGAAAAAAACACGCAATTCTCCTCCTCCTCCTCCTCCTCCTCCTCCACCTTCCCCTTCTTCTCATCCTTTCTCATCCTCATCTTCATCTTCTTCCTCGTATTTTGTGTTCCTTCTTTTTTCTCTTTTTCCTTTTCTTCTTCTTCTTTCTTTTTTGTTTTTTTTTTTCGTCGAGAGATCGCACGAAACGACATATTTGCCCGAAGGCAACAGTTACTTTGTACGAACGAATTTATTTATTTCTCGAAATTTGTAATCTTCCGATATATCAAGACATAGAGAAAGAGAGAGAGAGAGAGAGAGAGAGAGAGAGAGAGGGAGAGGGAGGGAGAAAGAGAAAGAGAGAAAGAAAGAGAGAGAGAGAGAGAGAGAGAAAGATATATGACGATAATATCTCTCCTCGTAACGTTTATGATACCTACCCACTTCAGAACGTGCGAAAAACGATGTGGTCTCGTTGGGAAAGCTCGTGTGATCAAAACCGCAGGATTCTTCGGTGTAAATTGCGAGTTACAAAACTCCAAGCGGTTATGGTATACCTACTCGTGCGAGCTCGTTGAAAATCGTTTTATAATCGTCGCCGATTTTACGAGAGTCTTTTACTCTCTTTATCTCTCTCTCTCTCTCTCTGTTTCTCTCTCACGCACACACCATCGTGAATAAATCAACGATAAATTTTCTTCCTTTCGATAATGTGCTACTTTATACGACATATCACCGTATAAAGTGAAACACCAAATAAAAGGTGGCCCTTTCTCGGAAACGATATATAATATATACATACATAAATATAAATATATATATATATATATATATATATATATATATATATATATATATATATAACTACTTACGCACACCATACGAAAATGAAAATCTCCTGAATGAATTATTTTCGTCGATAGAAATATAGAAAGTGTTGTAGGTTAAAGGATCGAGAATTCAACTGATTTTTGGTTCTCTACGACGGACGTACGTACGTACATACATACATACATAGTAGTTTGTAGTTTCGTAGATTCGTGGATGAAACTGGCAGATGTTCTACGATGTGACAACATGGCTGCCATTCTCGTCCTGAAACGTTTACCCTTGGAAAACCGTTTTTAGATATGATTGATCGTTCCTAGAAACCGTATTCTATTTTGTTAGTGTAGCTCTCGTCGATGTTTCCGTCGAAAACCAAAAAAAAAAAAAAAAAGAAAAAAAACGTTCTAACCTATCGATTTTCGACCGAATCGACGAATTAATCAATCGAACACTTTTCACGAAATTTTAATCCGTCTATTTGTTTATATACATATATGTGTGTGTATGTTATTTCGTTGATAGATATTAAAAATTTATAATAAATATCATTCGCGATAATAATTCTCCTGAGAATGATCTTCCATCAAATTTCTTAATCGTTCTTGACATCGATTGACCCTTATCTTACACAGACAATGCACCTTCCTCCAAAGACGTGGAAACTTCTTTCTCTTTCTTTTTTGCTTCTTCTTCGTTTTTTTTTCACAAATTATAACCATTCTTAAAGAAAGTGCACCTCAATTATCGAAAGGGGTAAGGGACCACATACCTATAACTATTTAAGCTGCAAAATTCGTCGAGTAATTTCAGTTCGCTTAAATTGGCTAAGGCAAGCTCTTTCGTTTATGCTTCATATTTACGAACGTATATATATATATACACACACAGATACGTCTGCTTAGAAATCGTCTTTCCCCCTCCCCCCTTTCTGTCTGTCTCGATAGTTCGATAATTGAAAAGCCAAGTTCTATCCCTCTCTCTCTCTTTCTCTCTCTCTCTCTCTCTCTCTCTCTCTCTCTCTCACTCATTTCTCTTTCTCGACTTCATCATCATCGTGCACGTCGATGTTCTCGTTGCACGCACGAACAAAATTATCGGTCATTATACCGACGTATCGTCGCAAACGAAATTATTCAGCGAACAATGCAACGTAAAGGGACCTGGTGGTGATCTGCTTGATGATCAATGCCCCGTATCTCTTCCATGATTTTAACTAAAGATCAAGGAACGTCACCGACCATGCTCTCAAAATAATTTAAATATATAATATTTTTAATATACATAAATATATGTGTGTGTATATATTCATATATATGTTTATATATATATATATATATATATATATATATATATATATATACCTTATATAATAAAAAATGTCCTCTGTCAAGTTCATTGATTTTCTACGACGAAGTAAACAAAAATATTACGATGAACGGTCCTTCCTAAAATATACCAAAGCAAGCATTGTACTGTGAAAAACACGTGCACTACATCCGTCTAATAATTATTCGATAAAAAATATCCTTCATCGAGTTGATTAATTGTCGACAAACTAAAATACAAACTCTATTGAATTAAACCATCACACATATAAAATATATATATATATATATATATATATATATATATATATATATATATACATATATCAAATCTCGTTTACTGCGAAACAAGTATACATATATCGTGCAATTAAGAAAAAATGTTCACCGTCAAGTACATTGATTTTACTACAAGGTAAACAAAAATATTACGATAAACGGTCCCTTTATAAAGTATACCAAAACTCTTGTACTATGAGGAAGATCGAGAAGCTGTAATTTGATAGATACAGGACTGCATGTGGGTTTACTAGGCGCGTGTAACGGCCTGTAGCTGAGTTATACGTGCCTTCTTGCATCGAGCCATCATCATATAGCTTGGAGGTTCGATAATTGAAAAGCCAGAAGAACTCTCTCTCTCTCTCTCTCTCTCTCTTTCTCTCTTTCTCGCTTAATGCTGTAAACAATATTCCTCGTAGGCTCAAACATGAGTCGTCTCTCTCTCTCTCTCTCTCTCTCTCTCTCTATCTCTCTATCTATCTATCTTTTTCTCTTTCACTTCTTTACTGATGCTACGTCGAATTACCAGCCATTATCGTGACGTATCATCGCGAGTCAGCGTCATTCGAAGGGACCATCATGGGAAAAGAGCGGACGATAGACGATCGGTTCAACACCTCCGGGCGTGCAACCCACGTTCGAGTAAAGTGGAAAACGATTATTAACGAGTCTCTTTTCTCGAATTACATGCGAATAGCCTAATTACAGTTTTTTCTTTATGTACTATATGTGTATATATATATATATATATATATATATATATATATATGTATAAGGGAACTAAGAGGCTAATAATAACTGCTAAGGGACTCCTTTTGCAAATCTCTAAATACCTCAATGTCCTAGTCGAGACCTCCTTGAAGTATTTCGATCGGCTCGTTTATCTCGACGTTGTATCACCGTAATCGAGAATGAGTTGGACAATGCTCGAGCGGTGGTGTGCCCGACACCTTTGAACGTTGAAAAGAAATAGAAGCGCGGCAGCGTGGCAGGGATTCTCCGCAGGGGTGCCAACCCCCTGTGGTGACCGAGCCAAAACACAGTATATACGTTGCTCTCCGCCATCCGAGTTCCCGATGATTTATCGGACCGATCATGCTCACCGACACTGCGTCCTCACCTTTTTCTTCTCTCTCTCTCTCTCTCTCTCTCTCTTTTTTCCTTTCTTTTTCTTCTTCTTTTTCCCTTTTCTTTCTCTTTCATTGTCGTTCTTTTTCTTCTTACACCTCGTCTTCGGTGCCTCGAAATTCTCTCGAATTTTTCAAGAAAAAGAAGAATTTTGCTCTCTCTCTCTCTCTCTCTCTCTCTCTCTCTCTCTCTCTCTCTTTCTATCTCTCTCACGAGAGAAACCGTAAAAATGACGGGGCAACATAGTTCTTAAGGTGACAAAAGAAGTCGAATGATCGGCACGCGAACAGTCGAGAAACACGAGAGGAAGAGAGAGAGAGAGAGAGAGAAAGAGATTGGCTTTTCTCACACACGATAATACAAATGTAGGGTGCAACGAACCCTTCCGGGATTCTCTCAGCAAAAACTTCCGGCATATACCGAACACGTCAAGAGTTTGCCCGCGATTTTCACCTTTTAGCAGATGCATACGGTCGTGTTCATCTTTTCTTATTATTATTTTTATCTTCTTCCTCCTTTTCCTCCTCTACTTCTTCTTCTTCTTCTTCTTCTTCTTCTCGTGCACCTTGCGCGACCTATCGGCTCTCGGCAAAAAGGAAAAGAGAAGAAGAAGAAAAAGAAGAAGAAGAAGAAAAAGAAGAAGAAGAAGAAGAAGAAGAGAAGAAAGAGGAGGAGGAGGAGGAAAAGGTTGATCGCGTTGCGTGTGCCTCAACGAAGTAAAGGAGGAACCAAGAAGTTACGAATAATGGCCGGGATAATTGCGAGCCATGTTTACACCGGAATGCAGCGGAATCGATATTAAATTTACTCCGTGGAACTGCACTCTGCTCGAGTTCGAGTTGTTCTTTTTTTTTCTCCGCGCGGGCGCCAAACGCGAAGCGTTTTTACGAGTAGCTTACACGGCTAGCAGAGCAGTTAGGCTTGGTGGCTATAGTTATTGCTAGATATTAGCTTTGCACATTTCCTCGAAGGAACATTGCGTAACGACGTCACGATTTTTCCGTATTTTCGATATCGAAGGAAAAGCTATTGAATATAATATATCTTTACGTGGGCCAAACGCGGATAATATTTGTGACTCTCTCTTTCTCTCTCTCTCTCTCTCTCTCTCTCTCTCTCTCTCTCTGTATATATAAAGTGGTCGACGGCCTTGATCGACCGCGAAACTCGTTTGCAAAAGCGAACCGATCGACGAATACATAGGAAGTTGCTCGGCCTGTATAAGCTTAAAGGCACAAGCATTTTAATCGATTATCGCGTAAATCATATCGACGTCGTTGAAATCGAGACGAGGTAGGTATCTACCTATACCTACATATACCTACCTACCTACCTACCTACCTACCAACCTCTACGGCTCCGTAACGTAATCGTGAAAAATTCCTATCTCTCGTTGATTTACTTGCGCGGTAGCCGTGTTTCTCGATTGTAAAATGAGAGAAGGAGAGGGATAAGAGAAGAAGTAGAATGAAAAAGAAAAAAAGAAGAATGAAAAAGAAAAAGGCACGAGCGCGAAAGCGGATAATTTGCATTTTCTCTGTGACTCCGCTGACTACGTGAGTCTGCGAACGCGCCGGTGCGATTCTCTCCTTGTTCGTCTTTTTCCTTCTCATTAATACATATATATATTTTCTTTTCTTTTAATCTGTCGTTCTTTTCTCCTTTATAATTTAATTCTTTTTCTTTTTCTTCTTTCTCTTCTTCTTTCCACTTCGTCCACATTTTTCTTTTCTTTTTTTTTTTTTTACCCGCAAGCAAGGTATTATACAGTTGTCGAAGCAATAGAAATACGTCGCGAGGGTTCGCATTAGTACCGTTAGCCTTCGAAAGATCGAACGCTTCGTTAGACGATAGGAAAGTATCGGGACACGTGTGACTCGCACGAGGTTTGCCTGTGAACACGTTGGGATATCACGATATCTTGAACTAAGCGTATATAAGCGTATGTGTGTGTGTGTGTGTGTGTGTGTAGTTACTTCTACTATGTATAATAAGCCGCGTATAAATCTACGCCGTGCGTTCCCGTTTCGCCTCATTTCCTTTCCATTTTTTCGTCACGCGACTAGATTTTCTTTCTCGACTTACGAACGAACGAACGAACTAACGAACGCCTGCCTTCCTCTTTCTATACGCGTTTCACGTAAATTCTTCTCGCAATAGATACGCGTTACGTAAGTGGCAAGTCGTTATTTTCACGATCGATTCATTCTAAATATTCTTCACGTTTTTCTATTTTCTTTTTATTTTTTATACAACGTTTAATGATAATTAAAGTAATAAAATTTTTCTTTTAATCTCACTTTATATTCTCTTTCTTTTCTTTATTTCATTCTTTCACTCGACGTCTACTTTTTCTATTTTTTTTTTCTTTTTATCTCTCTATCTATCTTTCTTTCTTTCGAAAGAACCACGAATACAAATATTACACAGTGATATATGTATATAAATATAAATATATATGTATATATATATATATGATGCATAGTGTGGAAAGATCGATATCTCGTGAAACGAAGGGATAGACCGCAGTTTGTCAAGTGTGGCCGAGAAGCGAAGAGACGTTTACGCAAGCTATGAATTTTTATGGAGAGCGGCTTTTCCCCGTTCCGAATTTCATGCCGATAAAGAGGGACCATAAATTCTCCGAAAAAGCTATGTGGCACGGCTCTTTGCCGGACTACTCTTTGCACCGGTTCGCATCGTCGACGACGGTTTATTGTTCCGCAAAAGTTGCCCTACCCCCATTTTTTTTTTCGAAAATTTGAAATATCCTAAAACTAATGAATTCGTTATATATCCAAGAAATTCCGTTGAAAAATCTTCCCACGGATATACCAAAAATAACTAAAACAATAACTATATAAAAATAATTAGAGGAGCAGAGCTATAAACGAAATTAAATAAGAATAAATAATCCATTCGATTAATTCAATTCGTTAATCAAAATGAATTGAGGTAATTTAACTCAACTTTGAAAAGTTACGATTTAGAAGGGAAGAACCACTACGTTTGCTCCCACGGCTTTCGTTCGGCCACTAAACATCGCGAAACAATAAATTTACTCTTAGAGAGTCACCCTATCTTTATGGGTCTCTTAAACAGGGATGATATTCTCGAAGGGTAACCTAATATGTCACAGTCTGTTGCAGAGATCTACGCGTAAAACCAATCGCGATGGTCGAGGGTGGATTTGCGACGAGGAAACGTGTCTAGCGAATAGAAAAAGAAAGAAAGAAAGTGAATGAGAGAGAGAGAGAAAGAGAGAGAGAGAGAGAGAGAGAGAAAGAGATAAAGAGGGATATCCGAAGGGTTTAGATGGACTACTAATGGACTGATTCAATAGAAACGATCTGATAAACCGATCCCACATACATGAACATGATCTTCAAATCGAATTAAGAAGATCCTCGGTTATTCAATTTGCCACTATTCGAAGTATATATCAGGGAACTGTTATAAATTGCATACGAAAATTTTCAAGCACGTTCGAAAGAAAAGAAAAAAAAAAAGAAAAAAAAACAAAAAATAAAATCATCGATACGTCATGCGAATAATTCTTACCGAATAATATTTCGTTGGCCCGTACAATCGAACGAACGAATATAGACACTCTATCCTGGCAAATCCCTTTTTCTTTCTTACAAACGACTTTAGTACGACACCCAACCACCCCATTCACCTTGCAAATTGCAGCGATCCAAAGCGTCAACATTAGAACGCACTACGCTCGACTATTTACGAGCTCTTTAAAGAGTAATTTTCAATGACTAACGCGCCGTGATCTATGTACGTACGTTACCTCGTTGCAAATATTCCGCCATGCGTTTTACCCTCGGACGAGAATTATTCTTCTTGTATATTGGCATTCCGTTGCGTTCATAAAGAAATATGAAAATGATATTTAGGTAGGTAAATAGGTAGATAGGTAGGTAGGTAGGTACTTAGGTACTTAGGTAGGTACTTAGCGTGGCTCGATGTCCACCGACTAGAGAGAGAGAGAGAGAGAGGGAGAGAGGAATAGAGAATAAAAAACAGAAAAAAAAAAACAAGGAAAAAACGGCCACTTGTTTCTCTACGTAACGCAGAATAGATAGGACGTCGAGGGTAACGACATAAGATGAGAAAGCACGATGAAGCCATAAATTCCACGAGCTTCGGCCGGAAGACACGCGAGCCAATTTGCCCGAGACAAGCGAGCGATACGGCTCGCGTACGTCGAACGAGTGATAATCGTCGGCTTCGACGATTTTCGCAGGACTCTCTCTCTCTCTCTCTCTCTCTCTCTCTCTCGTTCTCTCTATCTTTACCCTCTTCTCTTATCTTTAACCATTATCAAAAAGTTGAAAAGCTTCGGCCACCTTGTCGTGATCTTAACGCAACGAACAGCAATAATTACGTGAACTGCGTTGAAAAAAAAAGAGAGAGAGAGAGAGAGAGAGAGAGAGAGAGAGAGAGAGAGAAGAAAAAACGTGTACTCGCATACATACGCACGCTAGCACACGCGCGCGCGGGCTTGCGCACAAACATATACTTATAAAATTTACTTTACGCAGAAACGATCCGACGAATCTTCCTTTCCTTTTTTTTTCTCCCCGCCCCCCTCCCCCTTCTTCTCCTCCATAATTTTTTTCCTCTCTCGCCTTAACAATGTATGCAGATCGAGATGCGTATGTCGAGAACGAGCGAATTAATGACGAGGATGATTCAACCGTCGACTAAGTGAGTTTATCAGGAGAGAAAAGAAAAGACCAAAAAGAGAAGGAGGGGGAGGGTGTAAAAAGTGTAAAGAAAACAGAAGAAGAAGAAGAAAGAGAAGAAAAAACGAAAACAACTCGTGGTCCTCTTTAGCGACCTCTCTAGCACAACGTACAACCGTTTACGGTCGCTACATGCGCGTAATACCTATAATCGCGGCCCGTATAATTCATAGTTGCGCTCGAAGCTATACTTTCCGTCTCGTTACGTGATCGGTGCAAACGCATCCTTTGTTTTCCATTTGCCGGAGGTGGGACAATGACGTCTCGTCTTCTCTATCGATGGCCACGCGCTAAACTTCGAAATTTCAAAAACGAAACCATCTTCCTCATCTTCCTTGTCCTCAACGTAGTCGTAGTCGTCGTCGTCGTCGTCGTCACTGTCGTGTCGTCATCATCCTCTTCGCGTTACAGAAATTAAACAAATTCTAAATCGAAGATACATACATGCACGATCCTTTCCAGATAGAGATCATACAGTCTAATGTAACTCGAATAAATTGAAGAACGATCGTTGAACGTAATTCTCGTTAAATTCGAATCGAGATAGGATAAAGAAAATAAAATTGACAAATTAAAGAATGAAAAACGAATGAACGATGATTTAAATTAGCACCGACCGAAGGAGGACGAGGAGGAAAAGGAAGAGAAAGAAGTGGAGGAGGAGGAGGAGGAAAAAGTGAAAGTGGAAGTGGAGTAGGTGGAGAAGTAGGAGGAGGAGGAGGAGGAGGAGGCGTTAAAATGAAGTCGTTAGAAAAGTTTGAGTCTTTCAGCATGAGCCTTCTTCTTCTTTCACGAAAGACCGCAGCACGCTCTGGTAATAATCGTTTACTTATTCCTTCGGAATATTATAACATCGGTGCGGCACGTCCGAGATTGGATCCTCCTCCTCCTCTTCTTCTTCTTCTTCCTCTTCCTCTTCTTCCTCTTCTTCTTCTTCTTCTTCCTCCTCCTCCTCCTCTTCTTCTTCTTCCTCTACCTCTTCTTCTTTCTTTACTCGTTGAGGCCGCTTTAGCCAACACCTGCGTCCGCCGGTCTTCGAGATGAACGGGTTCACGGTCTGCCAAAGGTGATTTAGTAGCAGTTTGTTACCGCGGCGCCATCAGGAGGGTACCGCGGGTAAAGCTGAGGAGAAAGAGGCGGCACTAAGAAGACCACGGACTATCCTTACAAGCCACGTGTAAAACGCGAACATTTCTCGACCTACTCTTTGCCTCTCTCTCTCTCTATCTCTCTCTCTCTCTTTCTCTTTCTCTTTCTCTTTCTTTCTTTCTTCGTTACTCGTACACGTCGATGTCTTTAAATTGCTTCCTCTTCGCCGTTACAATATTTTTCTTATCGATATAAACGGTCTCTAGCAAACTAACTCGACGATCGACGCCGATGATGAATTTCTGATCCGCGGAAGAGATAAAATAACATAAACGTACACGATGTTTCTACGAGTCTGTTTATCATTCGTTATTTCTAATTGGAATGATTGTATCTTTCGATTATATAGGTATCTTACACACACACACACACACACACACACACACACACACACACACACACACACACACACACACACACACACACACACACACACACATATATATATATATATATATATATATATAAAAATTATAATTAATGAATTATTAAACAAGTTGGGAATTGAAACTAGCAATTATAAAGCGATTTATATTGTTTATAATAAGCGTAATACATACGTACATTGGTATAAACGATCGATGGATTCGATTTAATCAAACGATGAAATAAAAGATGCGACCTCTTCGACGACCTACGAAAGACTAAACGACGTTCTATATGTATATACTCGTATACGTACGATTTCATTAAGAGAGGTGATCTATGTAAATACAAAGAGAATAATAACAGAGACGAAACGATCTCTAACGAGTCCGTTGAAGGTCACAATTATACGATATGCGAGCAAAGATACATATTTTATTACAAAAAATATGTATTTACGTACGTACGCATGTGTGTGTGCGCGCGCGCGCGCGAGAGAGAGAGAGAGAGAGAGAGAGAGAGAGAGAGAGAGTACGTTCACCAATGAATTCTTTGAATATGTCTAACTAGCGATGCAACGGCTATGTTTTTCATATCGGGATCAAATATAGCGTCGATATATCGAAAGGATCGAAGGCCGAGGCAGGTGTAAACGAGTCTCTCTCTCTCTCTCTCTTTCTCTTTCTATATATCTCGCTTTATCTCTCTTTCTTTCTTTCCCTACCTGCTTCACGACTCTTCGGCGATCGTATCGATCAATTCGTGTGTCCTACTCGATCCTGTAATGTGGATCGAAGAAGATCCAACGAGCCTTCCTTACACGCTCGCAATAAGATACCTTATAATTATAGAGCCCTTGTAGGGCTTGTACGACAACGTTGTTTCTTCTTTGTCGAAAGAGAGAGAGAGAGAGAAAGAGAGAGAGAGAGAGAGAGAGAGAGAGAGAGGAGGAGAAAATTCCAAGCGTTTCTAACTCGTTTCTTGCAGCTCTCGACATTTAACAACGACGAGAAGAGAGAGTAAAGACGTGGGTAACAGCGATGCACTCGATTGACGTCTCCTCGATCGTTCTATACACCTTTTCGCATAGAGCTTTTATTTTTCTTTCTTGTTTTTCCTCTTTTTCTTTTTCTCCTTTTCTCTTTATTTTTTTTTCTTCTTATTTAATTTCTATCCCTCTCTCATTTTCCCGTCTCCCTTAATATACTCGTAGATCTTATAAAAGTCGGATATCGGATGAAGGAAAGAAAAGGGGTTGAAACATTTGAAACATTTATTATTTGTGTCCAAGTCTCCCTCCCTCCCTCTCCCTCTCTCTCTCTCTCTCTCTTTCTCTCTCTCGCTCGCTCGCTCTCTCGCTCTTTTATTGTATTATCTTTTTTATTCCAACAGGAGGTATATATGTACGTAATACGGTTAGCTATACTATGTAATACTCGTTACTCGTCCTGATCCAAAACGTACTAAAACACATTCTAAAAACTACCCTTTTTAACAGAAAATGTCAATAAAGTTGTCTGTTCATAGTACTTAGACATTTATTTAAAAGGAAGATTCTTATTTCCTGAATAATTACGAGAAAGTAAATAACGTCGGACAGATAGATACTTGTAAAGATAAAGACGCGATGGTTAAAAAACAAAAAAAAAAAAAGAAAATAAAGGAAAAAGAAGAAATAAGAAATATGAACGTTCTCTGAATCTTATCGATCAATCGAATCGAATCGAATCGAATCGATTCGAACGATCGAAGATATAACTTACGAATTACAAATTTGGCAAGGAGGAATTTGAATAGATAGTCTTATCGATGGAAAATTATTATTATTATTATTATTATTATTATTATTATTGTTATTATTATTATTATTATCACAACATGGGAGAACGAAGAATGGTAAATGTTAGGAGTGGGGGGTTATGGAAAGGGAGCAGGAAACCCCATATCAAAACAATAAGAGTTTCAATCGGATACGTATAGTCCCCGATGTAGTTGGTCGAAAGTGAGAAGAAGAAAAAAGGAAGAGAGAGAGAGAGAAAGAGAGAAAAGAAAGAATAAAAGAAAAGAAAAGAAAAAAAAGTCTTCGGCAAGTAAAATAACCAACGAATCGTTCGATCTACCTTTCCGATCTCTTTTCGAGCAACGAGACCTCGTGCATCGCTCCATGAATTATTTACACTGACGTCCGTGACGTAGCCGTCTCGCCTCCGCGAATCTTTACGAAAAGAAAAAGAAGAAGAAACCTGGCGCGCTCGCGAATATTATTACGGGAAGGATAATACAGCACATACCGCACGACGTCGTGTCTTTCCCTCTTTCCCCTTTTCTTTTTTCTCTTTTGTTTATTCATTTTAATTTTAATCTCAATTTTTACTTTTACCTTTATTTTTATTTGGGAAAAAGACGCGCCTAGGGGGAGGGAAAAATATGAGACGCCAAGGAAGCGTGTGATCCTACTCTAATAATTGGCTTAGGTCATAAGCGATCGTGGAAATCACCGTTCGAAATCGATGATCTTCCTTTTCTCCCCTCTCTCTCTCTCTCTCTCTCTCTCTCGTTCTCTCTCTCTTTCTCTCTCTTTTTAGTGATTTTCACAGAAACGTCCGTAACTAAATTGTAAATTTATGATAACAATGTTGCCCCGACGGCTGCCTCTGTCCGTACCTTTTTTGCTAGCACGTCGAACGATGCTGCTGGTGCTGCTAGAGTGGTGCTGCTGCTGGTGCTGCGGCTGGTGCAGCCGCTATTTTATATCGTTACGGGAGCTCGAACACGCAACTAGTAACTTCTTAATGCTCGCAGCTTTAAACGCGGAAAGAGATTTAGTTTGATGCATCGCTGCATGTGATAGCAATGCATAGGAGCGAATGAATTTTTAAAGCGTTATTCTTTATTATGATTAACGATAAGATCTGGGTAAGTTAACTTTTGCTTACTTATCCCCATTTCTAATTTGAAAGGTATGACTTGATTACGTTTCAACGAACGAAGACACGATTGATGAGGAATGAAGAAAAAAAATAAACACACACAACACACACACACACACACACACATATCTTTATTTTTTTTTTGAAATATCTCCTTCTCTCTTTCACGATTCGTCGTTCGGCAAATCGGTAGTCATCGGTATCGAGATCCTTCAGGCCTCCTCCTTGCCATCGTTTAAATGCTAATGTCGAGTTAATTTATCGTCCTACGATTTCGCCGGTTTACTTCGCGTCGGCGCTATTTACACGTTGATTCCACGTTGGAGCTTCGTAATTGAAAGAAAGCCGCCGCACGGGACCACCCGTGCAAAGCGGGCAATAAAATTTCAAATATACGGGGACGGGCCTCGAGGTTGTTTCGGTAGGTTGGTCTAGGAGACGAATAAAATTTCGTACGATCGAACGACGTCCTCTATTCCTCTCTCTCTTTCTCTCTCTCTCTTTCTCTCTATCTATCTATCTCTCCTTCTTTTATTTCTCTTTTCCTACCTGAAGTTCGAGGATAAACAGAAACTCCGCCTCCTTTCGTTGCGTACGGACGAGGACAAATCTGGTTAATGTCAGATCGGGGACCAAATGGCGATCGGTATGGCGACGATTCCTTCTTCTAAAAAAAAAAAAAAAAAAAAAACAATCTTCGAATAGAAATTAATGAGATATAATCGTAACTTATGTCCATACAAGTTTGAAAATAATTAACACAATTACGATAAATCGGCTCCTCTTGTTTACAATGACAATGTAATAGACAATGATCTACAACACATTTGCACAGAGCAAAGAACCGTGCGAGAGTTTATAAGATCTTAACGAGAACAAAGTGAATAGACTAGGTGTTGTATCGGTCTAAGGATACGCCGTTAATAAACACCAACCCCCCCCCCCTCTCTCTCTCCTTGTATCTACCTACAGGCGGCTTCTCTTCATAGCCGGAAGGCAACCGTGTCTATATGCTAATAGGAAGCTCCCGACATTTTCTACTTTGCGCCTTCTCTACCTTCTTCTTTCTTTCTTTCACGTTTGCGTTCATTCGTTCGTACGTTCGTTCGCTCGCTCGCTCGCTCGCTCGTTCGCGAACACGATCGTTTACAGTTTTTCTTTCATAGTTGGTGTCTATATCTACTTTAGATGCATTATATGTTACCTAGGAGATATAGTTACATAGGTATACCTAAGTACGCATAAATATTATACCAGTGGCATTTAAAATGAGGATATATCATCTAGGCAGATAGATTGATGGATATATAGATATATGTAAAATCGACCGAAACAAATTCGAGATGAAATCTTTTTCTCATTATTTTCAGTTTTATGAACTACCTACCCACCTACCTACCTACCTTCATACCTACCTACCTATCTACCTACTAAACGAAGCAAACGACCGAAAGCTACGTTCGCTTTATTCGGTAACGTTTTAAAACTCACCCTAATTTATCGCACGACGTTAATTTTATTAAAACTCTAATAAAATCACCAAGAGGCAAGGGACTTTACCGTTAAAACTCGCAAACTCTCTCGAATGAATGAACACTAACGTGGGGAGGGGGGGGGGAGAAAAGAGAGAGAGAGAGAGAGAGAGAGAGAGAGAGAAAAAAAGAATAAAAGGAAGCAAAGAAAAGGAGTTTACGCGAAATCGATGTTGGATCTGACGGGGAGACGATAAAACCATGAAAGATGTAAACTCGCCTTTGAGGTACCTACAACGAAAGAAAAAAAAAGAAACGAGAAAGCTAAGAAGGCAAGAAGAAATAGGAAGAAAGGAAAAAAAAGGGAGAAAGAGAGAAAGAAAGGGAGACAAAGAGAGAGAGAGAGAGAGAGAGAGAGAGAGAGAGAGAGAGAGAGAGAAAAGGTGGGAGATTTGAAAGGGGTCACCTTTCCCAAATTAGAAGCGTTCGTAGAGTGAACGTGGTAAACGACTAGCCGGGCGATAGATCGGACACTCCGCCGCTAATTGGCTGCAGAATTTTATGTACCACTAAATTACTTCATGCAAATGCAGTCGCTTCCGTCCTTCTGCTTCTGCTGATACTCGAAAGAAAAAAGAAGTAGAGAGAAGGAGAGAGATAAAGAGAGAAAGAGAGAAAGACAGAAACAGGGAGAAACGAAGAGAAAGAGAGAAAGAGAGAGAGAGAGAGAGAGAGAGAGAGAGAGATAGAGATAGATAGATAGAAGGAGAGTGTACCTATATATACCTATTTTAGAATCTCAAGAGCGAGAGATGAGCTTTACACCGAACGGTTCTCTATAAGATTTACAGCGCTCTCATTATCCTAATGAAGACGTAACGCGTCTTGAAAAAGGGGGCCTCGATTTTTGTTGAAAACCGATTGCTCGTACGAAAACTACTCGTTACCGGTCTCTCGTACTAAAATGCGAAAGGAGATCCCTTTCCCGGACTTTTGCTTTCTTGCCGTCGTCACGACGGATCATTAACGAAAATTAGGTGGATGACTCGAGGCTTCGACGTACAACGTCTTCTTCTTCTTCTTCTTCTTCTTCGTCTTCTTAGCCTTCTTCTTCTTCTTCTTCTTTCCTTTCTTTTCTTTTCTTCTCTTCTTCTTCTTCTTCTTCTTAGTCTTCTTTTTCTTACTCTCCCTTCGCTCATTCTTCTTCCTTTCTTCAACGACTCGCTGAATAAACGAGAACTCTTCACTCCGTTCGTTTTTCCTCCTCCCTTCCGTCCCCCTTTTTTATTTTCTCTTTTTCTTTGTTTATTTATTTATTTGTTTTCTCTCCTTTTTCTTCCGTTGAAAATTTGCTCGTCCCAAGAACGACGTTTCTCCCGACTTGAATTAATCGCTTCGACGAACCGGCGATCGCTTAACGAACGATAATACAATCTTTATATCCTCCGCCATCGATAATAGAAAATATTTTCGATCGGATTTGAATTTTGACAAAATTATATTTGCATCGCGAATATTGATATGGTATAATAGGTTAGCTAACATTCGTCTGTGAAAAAGGAGGAGGGAGGGAAGGGAGAGAGAGAGAGGGAGAGAGAGAGAGATACCAGGAAGATCGCATAGATATTATTTTTCTATACGTTGGCACAAGGTCGACGAGCGGGGGTGTTGCCCGTTTAAACTGGCCAGGAGTTATAACCAACCGGGCGATAATACCCGCTTTAATATTCAACGCCAAGACTGGGTAACAGATTTACGAGCGCTAATGAATTGGTAATCTAATCCTTCTTTTCCTCTCTCTCTCTCTCTCTCTCTCTCTCTCTCTCTCTCTCTCTTAGTTTCTATCCTCGCGACAGCTCACCGTAATTTTTTTTTCACTTCGTTTCACCTTCCTGAATTCCTTCACGAGTGTAGAAATACCCCACACGTACGCCCTTTTTCCCATACCCGGAAATCGTTAGCGTCTACAAAAATAATTTGAAATTTGTCGAAGGATCGAGGATACGGAGCATATATATTTTCATATACCTATGTAGATATGGGCTTATATAAATATATAAAAAAAAAAAAAAATAAAAAAGGAAAAAGAAAGAGGAGGAAGAGTGAAAGAAAAAAGAAAAAAAAAAAAAAAAGATGTGGATGAAATCAACGAGCGAGAGGAGAGGGGCCGGGGGCGGGGGTTGGGGGAAAGGTTAAAAAGAAGTGGAAGACGGGTAGTAGGGGAAGCCTCTCATCCGATAGCCGAATAAATTTGGATAGCTCCCTGTTTTGGCCCGAGGCCATGCTTGTGCCATGCTCGTGCTCCATGGTAGACTTTTTCTTGCACGCATACACATATATAAATAGATATACCGATATATATATATAGCACACCTACATAATCGGACCTTTCGTAACACGTTGTGAGAAAGAGAGAGAGAGAGAGAGAGAGAGAGAGAACGAACCTCTCTCTCCCTCTCTTTCTGTCTTCTTTTCGTCCTCTCCTCGCGCGATGGATTTAATTAAAAAACATAATTTAGAAGGGGGGAAGATAACAGGTAGCTTCTCTCTCTCTCTCTCTCTCTCTCTCTCTCTCTCTCTCTCTCTCTGTTTGGTGGGAACTAGCTAGGGCATCGCAGGTTCTAACGCACTCTGTCGGCCTGCGGTCACTCATGAATAAGATTATTAATCTCGTCTACCACCGAAAACTTTACCTCCTTACCGTGACTCTTTCGTCTAATTTTTGTTCTCTTTTCTTATTCCTTTTTGTTTTCTCTTCCTTCGATCGAATATATCGAAAGAAAAGAGTATACGTTGTCATTGAAAGGTCATTACCTAAATTTCTTCTCCTTGTTTCCCGTCCAATAATCATCGTCCAACGATCGATAGGAAAAAAAAATCCGAACGTGGTTGAAAAAAAAAAAAAAAAAAGAAAGAAACACTTATATATCGTATCGAAATAATAAAGTATGGATAGATGAATAGATAGATGGGATGGATGGATAGTAAAGTTGAGAATCTCTGATCGGATTCGACGAGGATCCGACTAAGACTTGGGAAGACTTAAAAATCCATTTGTCAGAGGCCCTGTCGCAAAAGGGCGTCGCGTAGCGAGATTAAAAGAGAAATACCGACGAAGGTACCAGCAAGAAATAGTCTACGCCACCATCTTGTCGAGAATACGATCGTCCTTCTTGAATTATACTTTTCGTTGGCTTTATTCCATCGCGTGTTCCTTTACAAATTCATTTCGGAGTTTAAAAACTCTGCGGAGTCGGGATTTCGTTCTTTTATAGCGCGACCACAGCACGAGAATGGTCAATGCTTTTGGTGTTAATTTTTCTTTTCTACTCTCTCTCTCTCTCTCTCTCTCTCTATCACTCTATCTCTCTCGAACGAACGAAGGATCGAACGAACGAACGAAATTGAAAGAACGAAATATAACCACCACAGAATGAACGCCATATGTTCGTGTTCGCCGCGAATAAAATTTCATCTATAGGGGAAAAAAAAAAAAAAAGGAAAAAAGCTTCATCGATGTGTCTATAGAAATAACCCCTCCCCGCCCCCCGTGACAAAAGGTAAGCGCGAGGCAGGCGCCGTTACCGCCGGTCACTGTGCGTTTTTTTCTACTTCTTCTACTTCTTCTTTTTCTTCTATTTTCTCCTTTTCTTTTTTGTTTTTTCACGATCCAAGCAATTATCTAAGAAAGACGAATAGACCACACGACCGCTCGCGGTTGGCCGCAATCACGGTACCAGCTACGGACTCGTGAGGGTAAGGGAAGAAAAAAAAGAGAGAGAGAGAGAGAGAGAGAGAGAGAGAAAGAAAAAAGTCTTCTTATCGAGACCCGAGCACTATCGCGTGGATGAAGGAGCAGCAGGTAATTGCTCTTATAGCCTGATAAACAAATAATTTCCTTTCGAGCAACATGCGCGATAATATAAATAAAACGTTACCCTCTTGCCGGCGTAGCTTTTTTTACCCTTTTCTTTCTTATATCTATCGCGTTCGCAAACTATATCGATGTTTATGTTTTTTTTCTTCACTTTTTTTTTTTTTTTTTTTTTTTTAACGTAAAAAGCTCGGTTCCATATAAAATTGTTTTTAAAAAAATTGTATAAAGAACGTATATAAAAGTTAATATATTGAAATATTGATAATAAACTTAGAAAAGTGTACAGTGTAAAGCGGATCTTTGAAAGAAAGTATCGATAGTAGAGAAGATGGTAGAAAAAAAAAAGGTATTCGAAGTGGCACAGGTGGGGAGGAGTTATAGATATAGTTATAGTTGTATTATATTTCGAGAGGTGCTCCAATACCTCAACATACATGAGTACATAGGCAGGTGCTCCTCCATCGGGGCCAGCGGTCAATGGCTCTCTACTGAGAACGTCCGTCACTTTTTACATGGAAACCAGAAAAGAACGCCGACTAATTTCGAAGGTAGCTCCATTACCACCGAAGAACAACGAAAATGGATTCGTCCTTTACCCATCCAATATTAATCCTATCAAAATCCTTTTCTCCACTTAACTACGTCTATAATGTTTCATCATCGTCCTTTTCATCGCCATTACTTTTTCACTCATCGTCGATTGTACATACATACCTTTATACATACGCAGAGAGACATGGGAAATTATAAATCGTATATCGGTTAAATAACGACGAAAATATATTTGATCGAATAACTAACAATCGCGAAAAAGAAAGAGAAAGAGAGAAAGAAAGGAAGAGAGAGAGAGAGAGAGAGAGAGAGAGAATGAATCAAATTTTCGCACCTTTCGTGGTTATTCAAGTTGATTCGTAAAGGGTCGAAGAAGTTTGACAGAGACGTCGGATGTGGTTTGCCACAAGCTTTAGCCGTGTAGTCACCCTTACGTTTTAGCGGGTTAGCACCCTCGCAGCTTGTCAGTCGGCCGTCGTGGCAACCCTCCTACTGTACTCGTCTCGATGACGGTCAGCTGCTTACCTCGAATGTTCGAACGCTTGAACGCCTACGATTTTCGTGGTTTATTTTGCTCGTTTACCGACCTAAATGTCCTCTCTCTCTCTCTCTTTCTCTCTCTATTCAATTTCATAAAAAAATCTGTACACACAATTTCAAAAAAAAAGAGAAAGAGAGAGAGAGAAAGAAAAAGGAATACGATTTCGACGAAAGATCTTCATACAAAAAGTAAAATCTCTTATGTTCGATATTGTTTCCTACATCGTCCAACGGTCGTCGAAGCCTTCCCTCGGGTCCAGTCTCGTGAGTCGACGAAGCAGGACGATGGCTCTTCTTCGACGCGCTATGAATCTCATTCGCCACACTGTCGGACCGTTTCGACACGCATCCATGCTCACGGTGGGCACGACTCGCGCGCGCAAGAACCTCTCTCTCTCTCTCTCTCTCTCTCTCTTTCTCTCTCTCTCCCTGTAAGCTTCACAAATTCACACTGGATTTATCGATGTCCATCCAAGTTCAGAGGACATTACCGGATGCCTATTCGTTATCTTCTTTCCTATATTTTCTTCTCTCTCTCTTTCTCTCTCTTTCTTTCATCGTCGAGTTTCTCAAGGATCAAGTCAAAACTATAACTAATCCCAAGAACGAATAATCCTCATCTTTTAATCTGAACGGATCATTTATTTAACGTATACCTACAACCAAAGCCATATCTGATGATAAGTTCGGCGTCTCGAAATATCCTTTCCGATCGTTCTTGGAAATAACGAAGAAAGAGAGAGAGAGAGAGAGAGAGAGAGAGAGAGAGGAAAGTCTCCTCGATGATTTTAATTTATGCGCGGCATGGCTGGAGGCGTTATTAGTCCTAGGTGGATATACGATGGGCGTGACGTCACGCGGCTAAAACAAAGGATCCTGCCGAGGAGCCCATCCCATGTCGGCTCTCTTTCAACCGTGCCGACAGGACGGCACGAACCATTGGATCTTTTCTGCATCAGCGAAGGTTCGATGTTTTACACTTCGCAAAGTTTCCTGCCCTTAAAGCGCTGCTTTTCACTCTTCCATTTCTCTCTCTCTCTCTCACTCTCTCTCTCCCTTTCTTCCTCTCTTTTTCGACTTTTCCTCCCTCTCCTCCGTTTGCGTCCATCAAAATAGACAGAATCTTCTTTATTCTTTATTTCTTTCTTTTTTCTTTTTCTCTACATAAACATAAACCGACGTTACGTAAGAAATTCGATAAAATTTAAGATTTCATTTCATTCACACCGTAGTACTCGTTTACGACTTAAAATTATTATAAACGAGACGCAAAACCGAGACGTCTAATACGAGAAAAGACAGAGAAATTAGAAAGCTCTGGAAACCATTAATGTCTAACTACGAATGGAGGGTCTTGAGAGCATGCATAGGTTAAAACGCAGCTTCGTTTTAACTTATTCCGCTAATTACAGAGAACTTGACCTCCAACCTAAAACCAAGTCTCAAAGAGATATACGCGCGAGCGCACGACACATACGAATATATGTCCCGTCCTCGTAATCTCTATATCTCTACATGTATCTCTAATCTACTATATCCTTTTGCTATTTAATTGTTCATCGCTAATTAGTGGCATTGCATTCGTACGTATCAATTAGAACGCTTAGATCGAACTAATTTAGATATTATACCTTAGTCTATCTCTTGCTCGTTTGAAAATTTTGTTTATTTCTTTTATTCCTTCCTTCCTTTCTTTCTCTCTCTCTCTCTCTCTTTCTCTCTTTCTCTCTCTCTCTCTCTCTCTCTTTCTTGGAGGAAGGGTGGAAGAAGATATAAGATAAGGAAGAAAAAAGATGACAGAAACAAAAGGATGAGAAAAAAAAAGAAACGAAAGAAGAGAGGATAAAGAAATTTTGAAAGTTAATTGAGAGATGCCGTTGTCTCCGTAGGCCACTGTCACATTGTTCCGACGGATCAATACCTCTAGTCTACCTACAACCTGCACCCACCAAGCTTGAAGAGGGCGTGGCTCGTACACCACCAGAGAGATGCTCCCACTCTCTCTCTCTCTCTCTCTCTTTCTCTGTCTCTCTTGTCGTCCTCTCCCTCTTTCCCATAGCTTCCTCTAGGCACGTGGAAAAAGCAGGGTGGGAGGGAGATAGGGAGGTAGGAAGATTGGTAGGGAGAAAAAGGGAGGGATGTAGAGATGTAGAGAGAGATAGAGAGAGAGAGAGAGAGAGGGATGATTTTGTCTTCCACCCTTTGGAGAATTACTCTCACAGCGATTTCAAACGACGGTACCTCGTTGGGATCTTCGTAAAACGCATTTCTCTCACCCTTCTTAGAGCCGCGTTCCTACCTATTCGTCGATGTATATTATTAGATATAACACAAATGCACCTCTAACCTACCTACCTACCTAGTTACCTTCTGTCTCAATTAAGGACGATGACGAGCGGGAATACAGCAACATGTCAAAATCTTATCATTGGTCTAACCCCCCGTCGTAAATGGCCTTGACATTCAATGGAAATAAAATAATCGAAAAGGTCTATAGTTATCAACGGTTCGATCGGCAACATAGATATCCATATCGAAGTTAACAACCCTTTCCTTCGGTGTGTGAACCCTGCCAGGACACCAGGGTAACTACGAAACGATCCGTTTTCTATGCTATGGTCCGAGTTCTCTCTTTCTCTTTCTATTTCTTTTTCTCTTTCGCTTTCTCTTTCTCTCTCTCTCTCTCTCCCTCTTTCACCACGATTCTCGATGGATACGCGTATTCGTTGTCTTTCGTCGTCGGTGTTGGTGCAAGGTCGAACGGTGTGGGGGCGTGTCGCCTCGATGGCGCCGGCTGCTAATGGCCGCGCGGCCTGCCAGACTTTAATTTCCTGCCGCTTCCGCGGACCCTTTGCCTTTACCTCTTCTCTCTCTCTCTCACTCTTTCTTTTCTCTCTTTCCCCCATCTCCCTCTTTCTCTCTCTCTCTCTCTCTCTCTCTCTCTCTCTGTCTCTATCTCTCTCTCTTCTCTATATCCAAATCTACGGCCAGTGGGAACCCTTTCCAGCCTCCGGCCTTTCGGTAGCCACTGACGGACCATGCTGCGTCCTTCGACCCCACTGTTCTTCTTCTCCTCGCCGTAGGATGATTTGCATGAAACTGCTCTTGATGAGCTTCCTCGATTCGCCCCGGAGGTTCATTATCTAAAGTCTGCTTATTCCATGCTAACCGGCGTGGTCCTTTCTCGACGATCGAGCATAGTCCATCTTTTCAAGTTCGTCGCGTAGGGCTAATAAGAGATGGAGAGAGAGAGAGAGAGAGAGAGAGAGAGCCACCAGACGTGGTCCAGTTCTGAACAAGGGATAGAAATAATCACTTGGAAATCGAGCTCTGATATTAATTGACTCGTCAGGTCTACCAGTTATAATGTACCGTTGTATATGTAGATATCGGATGGGATGAAGATGTTATAGTCTTGATCAAGGACATTGGATTCGTATGAAGCTTAATATGACAATGATTTGCATAAAAGTGCAAGGTATTCGATAATCGTGATCATTCTTAAGTCGAATTACGTTATCGTTAGCGGCAACTTTCTGATCTTTTCCTAGCATAGGTAGGGCCAATTTTGTGTCATTATATACCCAACGGTATAAGATATACTCTCTCGAAACTCGACTTCTTTTTTAAGTCGATTTAGAAAAGATTACGGGCGAGGACGGCAGACCGACGCGACTGGTCTCGAAGTAACTAATTCGTAAAGAATCGAAGGAGAGGTCGATTATCTTTAGCGTTGACTAACGTTGGACTTTTTTTTTTTCTCTGCGATCGTTGCAGGATCATCCGGGGCTACGAGGAACGCCACTGGCAATGCTGGCGGCACAATGCAACAAGCTGAGCAGCAAGAGTCCGCCGCCACTGGCGGACGCGGCGGTTGGCAAAGGTTTTCATCCTTGGAAAAAGAGTCCTCAGAGTAGCGGCAGCTCGCCGCAACATTCGACGGGTGGTGGCGGAGGAGGAGGAGGAGGAGGAGGAGGAGGAGGTGGTGGAGGTGGTGGCGGCGGAGGCGGAGGCGGAGGTGGCGGAGGGGGGTGTACGACGACGGGAGTAAGTCAAAGACCGACAGCAACGAGCAGCGCCGGTAGTACGAGCGGTGGTTACGCCCGAGCACCGGTCACTTCTTGCGCTTCAACGGCGCCACAATACGGTAGCGAGCTATATTTTCCTGGTACCGCGAGCGCGCAACCTGCCGGCGATCCGCATCACCATCAGAGCAGTCTCCTTGGAAAGGTCGAAGGCGCGACACTCGGCTCGGTATACGGTAGACACCCTTACGAGTCGTGGCCGTTCAACGCGATGCCAGGCGCTACGCACGGCGGAATAAAGGCCAGCGACGGTTGGTGGGATGTTCACGGTGCCACAGCCGCTGGTGGTTGGTTAGATGTTAGTGGCACCGTAGGCGTAGGTGTACATGCCGCGCAAATGGCCAATTATTCGGCAGACTATTCAACGAGCCTAGCGTTGGCCGGCAATCATTTACTGACTACGGCCACCACCGCCGGACACAATCTACTCCAAGACACATACAAATCCATGCTACCCGGCGGCCCGCCCGGCTTCGGGCTTCATCATCACGCGGCGGCGGCGAGCGCCGGTGCCGGTGCCGGTGCCGGAAGTCCACAAGGTAGCGGCGCCGGCGTCGGCGTAGGCGTCGGCGGTGCCGCCGTTAGCCAGGCACCCTCGCCACGCTCGCAGAGACGTTACACCGGTCGTGCGACCTGCGACTGTCCTAATTGTCAAGAGGCCGAGAGACTCGGTCCCGCCGGCGTACACCTCAGGAAGAAGAACATCCATAGCTGCCACATACCTGGTTGCGGCAAGGTCTACGGGAAGACGTCCCATCTGAAGGCCCACTTACGGTGGCACACTGGTGAGCGACCGTTTGTTTGCAACTGGCTTTTCTGTGGCAAGCGGTTCACACGTTCGGATGAGTTGCAGCGGCACCTTCGAACCCACACCGGCGAAAAGAGATTCGCCTGCCCGGTCTGCAACAAGCGGTTCATGCGCAGCGACCATCTCGCGAAGCACGTCAAGACCCACAGCAGCAGCAGCAGCGGCAGCAAGGGCAAGGGGGGAGCGGGGAGCTCGTCGGCCGAGTCCTGCTCCGACAGCGAGGACAACGGGAGTCAGCAGAGTCCCACTTCCAGCTCGGTGCCGCCGCCGCAGCCGCCACCGCCGCAGCAGCAGCAGCAGCAGCAGCAGCAGCAGCAGGCTCAGGCGCAACAGCAGGCTCAGCAGCAGGCGCTGGCGGCGGCAGCGGCGGCCCAGGACACCAACAACACCAATTCCCAGACCACCACCACCAGTCTCGGCCATCAGCCGACAACACCCATGACCCCAATACAGATGACCCCGCCGCCTCTGACCGCACACCATCCCCACCACCCGCATCTCCCGCCTCTAATGCACCATCCGCATCATCACGCAACATCCGTACCGGCGGCCCATCATCCGCACGCGGGGATGAGCATGCACTGAGCCCGGTGGGGCCCGGAGCCGGTGCCTGCAGTACCTCTGCCGCAACGACCCTGGGCTCCTCCTCCTCCCTATCCTACCCCCTCAACTTGAACCTCATTCAGAATCACGTCAATGCCCACCCCCATCATCATCAACACCATCACCAACAACAGCAACAACATCATCACTCCAATCCCTCCTCCCATCATCATCATCAACACCACCAACATCACAATCAACAACAACAACAGCAACAACAACAACAACACTCTCGACAAAACAATTCCTATTCGATACAACAAAATCCTGGTACACCTGGCTCGGCACAAACTCCTTCACCCTCCTCACCTGCGCCTGTACATAGTCTTTAAGCCGATTACGAGATCCCACTCCAACCCTTTCGTTTCCTCGGAGAGCAGGAACGGAGGGAGCAGCCTGCCTCTCCTTCGGCCGCTCTGCTCGCAGATTTTTGCCGACTTTGTTACTTGTAAATACTATAAATAGTGAGTGTGCGTGTGCGTAAGAAAGACAGAGAGAAAGATAACGCGTGCGAGAGAGCGAAAGAGAGAAAGAGACAGAGATAGAGAGATCTATATATATATACATATATATATATACATACATAGATATACATATATATATATATATATATATATATATATATATATATATATATACACATAATGATATATTAACTATGCGGTGTAATGTAAAATAGATATACATATATGTATGTAGGTATGCACTGTCGCGCTGTACGATACACACAAAGACACGAGTCGTCGTCGTCGTCGTCGTCGTTTCCCCACTACTCCCCCCCTCCTCCGTCATCATCCCGTTTACTTACACTTTGCCCGATTGTACGGCGAAGGGAAAGATAAGGATAAAGGAAAAAGAAAACAAACAAAAAAAGAAAAAAGAAAAAAAAAGAAAAGAAAAGAAAAAGAGGACGCATGCGCGCGTGGGCGACGTTCGGTCCAAAGCACGATGCACTCCGGACAAGTTCCAATCGCGGTGCCGATATTGGTACCAACGATAATTAACGAATTTTCTTGTTAAACCTATCATTTTGTTGTAGAAGCGAACTCCCGAAGGTCTTGCGTTTGGAACTTGAACTCGGACGATGCTCCATATCAGCTCACCACCCTTTCAACGTAATAAACATACTATTATTAATGAATTAATTAATTATTATCATTAATGTATTATTATTATTATTATCATTATTAATATTATTATTCTTATTATTATTATTATTATTATTATTATTATTATTATTATTATTATTACTATTATTAATAATATCATTATTAATATTAATATTATTATTATTATTAATATTATTAATATTATTATTATTATTATTATTATTATTATTATTATTATTATTATTATTATTATTATTATAAAGATTATAAATTCATTTTAAAGAGATAAAGAGGAAATAAATAATGCTTTTGTGAGTAACCAGAGTGTTTCTTCGTATAATATCATCTTTAATATCACTTTTGTTTTTCTTTTCTTTTCTTTTTTTTTTTTGCTCCCTTTAAGCAAACGTCCAACGTGGATCCCCGATATAATCCCCGTCCCCATCCCTCTTAAGCCTGATATCAGGAGGACGTAATCTCTGAAAATGGTTAACGACATTTAACAGATTCGTAAAGTGATTCCAAGGAAGAGAGTCGAGAGATTGGCCCGCATAGAGATATTGCGACGGTAATATCGTACCACGGGCCGTTAAGTCCTGGACCCTCCCAGCCATGAAATGTCCCGTCATAACATCAGTCTCTCCCCCTTTTACATTACCCCGCCGTGCGCGCTCTACTTCATCTCCCTCATTGAATTTGGCCACGCGGATCCCTTCTCTGCTCCAGCGGCAGAACAACCGCCGACATATTACGTCGTCCCTACGGATGTCAGGATACTTTGCCGCGTCGATTCACGCTCCTTCTAACGTCATAAGGTTCTAACGTTTAACACCGATCGAAAGGAGAGATGGGAGTCTCTTTTGCAAAACATCTGCTTGGCTTATCTCAAGCTTTACCTTCCATTTAGCTTCACGGCTCGTAAATTATGTAGACGTTTTATTTCTCTCTCTCTCTCTCTCTCTCTCTCTCTCTCTTTCTTTTCTTTATCCTGTCTTCTTTTCTTCTCTTTTCTTCTTTGTTTGATTTCGTCTATTATCTTTCCCTTTTTTTCGTTCTTTTTTTTATCAAGGCGTGGATTCTTTCAAAATGAAATCAAAATGGATTCAAACATTAATTTTATATTATAAAAAGAAAATGGGGAGAAAGAGAGAAAGAGAGAGAGAGAGAGAGAGAGAGAGAGAGAGAGAGAGATGGATAAAATGAATTTGCCCCCGTCTATACGCTTGTAACATAGGTATATTAAATAGATATTTTTATTTTAATATCATTTTCGTTGTGTATTTATGAATACACAAAAGGTATCCGCGAAGAACAGCCCTGCGTTATTAGCGAAGATGACTCGACCAGTTTATGCTACCGTCGATGACTTTGCTAGGACGGGTCTGGTCATTTCTACTAATTAAATCATTTTTATTAAATTCTTTCATATCGCCATTAGCGTATTATCATAAGTTAACAGTCGGTTGTTTGTAATTATAATACCCGTTTAATATTTTAAACGTATTGCAAATTTAATTAATGTAGACAAGTATTACCAGTTAGACACGAATAATAAATGTATTAATTATTGATAAGGACAAGGCGTATGTGAGACAGACAGAATGCAGATAACATGACATACGACAAAAACTTAGAAATTTATGTCTTGGACAAGTTTATTTACGATAGGAAAAACTATTTTTCACTTTATGCCGAATATTTTCATTGAGTTAACAATTACCGGCACGAGATTATCACGAGAATGAAAATAAAAATAAATACATAAATAAATAAATCGATCGATTGATTTATTTATTGATTGCACAAATTAATTAATTAATTAGATTTATAATTTAATAAATAAAATTAAACGACGATTTGAATTCACAGATTCTCGTGTGGATAACTCTATGGATCCTCGTTTCCACGATATTTAGAATAATATAATACTGAATAGGGCAGATCGACGACGATTCCAATAAACAATTTACAGATGTGGTACTATAAACCGGATCAATATGGTAGAGATTACGAAATCAGATCGTTATGCAAAGTAGCAATGGGGAAACTTCCAGAAGCGGTTAGAGGGTTGCTCCTACCCGCAACGATTCCCCCGTAGGGAGGGTGTTGAGATAGACGGGCAGGGCAGGGCAGGGGGGAAGGGTGTAATGTTTGGTAAATGGCGAACGAACGGACGGACGGACTCGTTGGGGATGGCTTTTTTTTTCTTTTTTTCTTACGGAGATTTAGTCAAAAGAGAGGGTGAAGATTTCTTTCGCGACTGGTAACCCACCAATCGGCTACGTTTAACGTTCTAACGACAAATCGAATTTTACATTATACGAATCCAAAGTGGAAATATTGTCAATCCATGGAGACGATCGAAGACTATGATAACAATTAGAAAATAAAAAAAAATAGAAAAGTCAACGAACTTCGTTTCCCTTTGGTTTTTTTTTTCTTTCTTTCTTTCTGTTATTAGATCTCACCCTAAAACAATCTCCGTAATTTGTTGTTATGGGCACGAGCCAAGGAATAACGGTGTACCCATCCAAGTGCAGGAAGGATTTTTCTTTTCCTTTCTTTTTATTACTTCTATCCTCTTGTTTTCTCTCTATCTCCATCTCTATCTCTCTATTTATTTTTATTGTTTTTACGACGTTGCCTCCTCCTCGGCCACATCGTTTTCGAAATGAATAATTATCCGTGTACGTGTCACGTGTAAGAGCCATTCTCGAGGACTCGCGCCGTCGTCATTAGATCCGGCGGCCCCGTCCGTCGTCATTCTCGCGTTTGTGATTCGAACGTGTCGCGGATAATAAAGGATCGCGAGAACGCTCGACAAAGACACCGCTGTGCGATTAATTTCACGGCGGCCCCCCTGCGGTTCGATTGAAACGGAATGGAGAGCTCTGCGGCTACGCACGACCCTGCTGGGGTTAGCAAGAAAGAGAGAAAGAGAGAAATAGAAAGAGAAGGAGAAGGAGAAAGAGAAAGAGCGATACTTCGTAATGGAGCATCCTGTGTTGGTTGCCCCGAAGAATAGAACCGACACCGCTCATGCATTGGAATCGTTAATCGCTTGACGATCCCTTTCATAATCTATAAGTAAGTGAATTTGACGTACTAATACTAATGTACTTAACGTGGTTACGGAGAATAAAGAAACTCTTTTTTTTTTTAAATAGAAACACGAGCTCTCGTCGATTATATTATTTCTTTGTTATCCCTTCTTTCTCAAATATTTAATTTTTTATTAAAAAAGGAAAGAGAGAGAGAGAGAGAGAGAGAGAGATAAGACGGATATTTCGTAGATATTTCCCGACTGTTTTTCGTCAAAGTGAAAGAAGGAAAAAAGAAAATGGATGGGTGGTGAACTGTTTGAAATTGCACACCATCCTCACTCAACGCTACACCGTGTGTGTGTGTGTGTGTGTGTAGGTAGGGATGACACACCGTCAGAAGAAAATTTCGACAGGAAGGACAAAAAGGGAGTTAGTTCGGGGAGGTCGTATCTCCCTTTTGGAGGTCTCTTAACAAACCTCATGATCCTAACGACGCGACTTTGTGCCTTGTGCCTTGTCGCGGTATCGTATTAACCAAAGTCCTCTACCGCTTCTTGTACTCGTCTTACGGCTTTGAAAAGAAAAAGAAAAAAAAAAAGAAAAAAAAATAGAAAAAGGACACTGCTCGCCACATACGACTGCATATCTCGTGTTAGATATTCTCTCTCTTTCTCTCTCTCTCTCTCTCTCTCTCTCTCTCTTTTGAAAAAAAAAATTATACCTACCTACCCACCTACCACCACTCCAGATGTTTGATTTGTTCGACTTAACGAGACGTTATTAATCACTTCTTCCAAGATGTGCATTTAGTGCGCGAACGGTAAGTCGAGGGGACGGGGTGGAGGGGGGAGGTAGAGGGACGGAGGGAAGAAAAAGATGAGGAATTCTAAGTTTAGCGATAACAGTAGAATCCGATCTTTAAAAGCATCCAAAGCCACTAATCTCGTACGCGTTATAATACAGTACTTAGGTATACTAGTGGGATGTATTGTATATACAGTGTAAGGATACTTTCAAAGAGCCGCATTTCGAGAGCGGCACGCGTCCTGTTACCAAAGTGCCACCACCCTCTCTCGAAAAAGGGATCTCTATTCGAGATGCAAGCCGGCATCTTCAAACGTCTAACAACGAAACGAAAAAAAAAAAGAGAGAGAGAAATCGATCCCTGAGTTTTAGATTCTCAAGTGGCTTGACCCCCTCGAAAAGTCATCTCGGTCTCGCATAAATTATTACCGAATTAGTGCAACTCATAAGAGGACACCAAACTCGAGATTGAAGGAAGAAAAAAGGTAGGGAAAAAAAGGAAAAAAAAAGAAAAGAATAAAAAGGAAAGTTCACATTTCGTTTATTTAGACCAACTAAACCGTCGATATTTTTCTTCGACATTATAGGAAGAAAAATTTTCTATAAGTAAAATTATCAATGATATCTATTCGTATAAACGACATATTTGTGTTTGTGTGTGTGTATGTGTGTAAAAAGATTGTAATCGAATATAATACATAATTTACGGATCGGTCAAGACTTTAATGGTCAAACAACACCGATCGCCCGTAAAACATTTCGTCCCGTAACGAAGAGAAGAAAGAAACGAGTGGTAATACAAGGCCGGTAGCATTACGTTCGTATCGCAACACTAATTGCTTGTCGTTAAGGATCATTAAAGTATCTGGTTAAGCCTATACGACACTTCGCGTGGGGTACTACTTACGACGACGCAATAATATTCCTCCCACGTGGCTCGTCAATCAATATTATCCTACAATAAGCTTGTTACCCGATTTTACCCTAATGGCAACGATCGCGACCAATTATTATTCTTCGTTCTGATAATTATATTCGATTGACAGATCCTTTAGGAAGGCTCAAAATGAATGCAAAAAAGAAAAAAATGAATTCGATATGAGAGATGGATGGACGTTGAAATTTGTCATTAAACGAAAGAATTTTTCAATCAAATCGTCTTTTACTTAGTCTTTCGCCATTTGTCTCTTTTCTTCCTCCTCACTCTCTCTCTCTCTCTCTCCTTCTCTCTTGCTGTCTTTTTCTCTATCCGATCCCAAAATTAGAAAGGACACGAAGTGACATTTTTTTCGCGTCGAAGTCGGTACATCATATTTTTGTAACTCCCGCTGTCGCTTAACCGGCACCATTTTATCGTCGAGCTGTCAACTCCGGAAATTTAACATCAAACGTAACCCCATAACGATAGATGCTTCTTCTTCTTCTTTTTCGTCTTCTTCTTCTTGTCACTTAATCACAAGAATTGTACATCTGTTGGCATGAACAAAAAAATAAAAAAAAAGAAAGAAAGAAAAATAAAAACAGGAAAGGAACAAAAAATCGAGGAATCTTTCCCGCGCCATTCTAAACTTTCGTTTAGCCGAGTGAAGGGTGAACTTATTAATTAAATTCGTACATTTTCTCCGATTCCTTTTTATACAAAAAAAAAAAAATATATATATATATATATATATATATATATATATATAACAATTGAACGAACATCCTGTATTCTTTCTTCCTATAGTTTTTCTTCTTTCATTCTCCCAACGAATAAATATTAACTTTTGTCCGAGATGGGATAAAAAAATATTTTCTACGAGTTCACGCGTCGCGTAAGAAATTATAAAGGAATCGTTTTTTTCAAGATATAGGCGTGACACCGACGTTGTTCTTCCCGACGAGCGTTGTCTTCTCGATGACTCCTTCTAATCGTACGCTCGTGTACCAACAACAACAAAAAAAAAGAGGGAGAAAGAGAGATAAAGAGAGAGAGAGAGAGAGAAAAGGAAAAGAAAAAAAAACTAATGACAAGGATCATCGCGAGGCCTCGGGATGACTTGCAAAAATCAATTCAATTCCTTCTTCGTATATCTAATTCAATAATCTGAATGCGACGTGAGTGGGCGAGAAGTACGAGAGAAAGCGAGAAAGGGATAGAAAGAACGAGAAAGAGAAAGAGAGAGAGAGAGAGAGAGAGAGAGAGAGAGAGAGAGAGAGAGAGAGAGAAAGAGAGGAAGAAGATAGAGAGGAAGAGAACGGCGAATGTAAATGCGATAAACGAGCTCGAGGTGGTATTACAAGAAGGAGCGGAGGAACAAAGGGTACCGCTACTTCCGGCTGAGCCGCATGACCGGCTCAGAAGTCATAAATCGTTTCGTGAACGAAACCAACTTGCTTCTTTCTCCCTTTCTCTTTATCACTCTCTTTCTCTCTCTCTCTCATTCTCTCTTTCTCTCTCTGTCTTCCTACAACCGGCTCGTACTTCTGACAAATGATCGTTTCACGGGAAGTCAATTAACACCTCGTACGTCGTTCGACGTTGAATTCGAGTTGCTTTGGTGCGCGTGTCTCCTCCTCGGGAGCTTTCGAACGAACGATACAGATTTTATTTCCTCTTTAACGAGCTTTCTCCTGCCTCTCCTTTTTTTTTCTTTTGCCTTTTTCTCTTTATCATATCCACAAATTATATATCCCACTACCCGCGAAGATATTACGTACAAGTACTTGGAAACGCCCGTTTATAATTTATCGATTGAATTCTCATTCGATGGAAACAAAAAAAAAAGGAAAAATAATTATATCGATTTTAGAAAAATAATTATATTAATTTTTCTTATTTTCCTTTTTTATTATTATTATAAAAGATAGATCATCGCTTCGCGAGATTCGAATGAGATATTGTATATATCGGGTGAATAAAGAAAAGATATAGAAGGATTATTTTAATATAACAATCAACGTTTCGTAGTGGCCATCGGGAGATAATTTGATCGCACGTCGATGATAGCCATGCCAAGAATTAAATGGAAATTTGGGTTAGCAATGGCCGTTTAGTTCGACGGAATTTTGATTGATAGGTCCCGGCGGTTTATAAGTTGCTTTTAGAAAGAACGTTACAACTCTTATGAGTCGAAGCTCTTAGTTGGTACTTAAGTATTATATATACATACACACTTCTGATCTCTTCCGTGTAATTTTTTGTTTTCTTTTTTTCTTTTTTTTTTCACTTTGAAACGTTCGAGAGGACGTTCAACGTCGGGGATATTATAGTCGTCTGCTGCCATCATCTCCTCTCCTTCGAATTTATCATCACGTGTTTCGCGTGATTTAGCGACCTTGCTTCCTGACGATCTAGTTAACCGCTTACACAAAGAAGCAAATGCAGAAGAAGACGAAGAAGAAGAAGTGGAAGAAGTAGAAGTAGAAGTAGAAGAATAAGAAGAAGGACACGAAGAGGTTGGGGGTGAATGCAGTCACGTCTATCTTCATCTCTTTCTCCCATGCAATGAATCTCCCATAGCAAGATGACTAATAACTCTTCCCACAACTATTTTTATCTTCGCTACGAACGAGCGGCCGTCGCCCGTGTTAACACGGTTTTCGCCGGACGAAGAACGATCCGGCGTTAAACGGATGTACCAAATAAAATGGCGAGGACAACACGAATCGGTCCTCGGCCATTCCACGTTTATTCGCCAAATATACAAACCCACGAGGATAGCGTGAAATATCCCTTACTTGCATTCCCAATCTCTACTTACTTACTCCTGTTTTTTTTTCCATCTCCCTCTCCTCCCATAGTTTCCATAGTAGCCAACAAGAATGACATATACTCGAACGATATTTGTCATAACGGTTATACGGATGTAGGTATATAGTATATAGATAATAAAAAAAAAGAAAAAAACGAAAAAAACAACAGCGCAGATTCAACGATGGTTAAACTCTTACATGTTTTTTTTTTCTTTTTTTTTTGTAAATCAATTTTCTCCTTAGAACAATTAAATCGACAAAATGATGATACGTTCGAAACGATCTCGTGATTTCCATTCCTCTATCTCTCTCTCTCTCTCTCTCTCTTTCTCTTTTATTCTCTCTTCTACACTTTCGAAGGCTCGAAGAAGCGAAATTGAATAAAGTAACGGGCCCGAGGGCGCCGTTAGAATGGAGACGTCGGCCGTGAATCATACTAATCGTCAGTGTGATTAAACGTTTCGTTCTCGGAACTTTAGAACGAACCCCTCGGCGGCTTTGCTTTTCCTTCCTACCATCTATCGCTACTAACCCCTTTCCTTTGCTCGTTATTACGTCTTCCGTGATAGTTGGCGATGCCGATGACGACGACGGTAGTGGTTGGAAAAGCTTCGGAGCTTGAAAAATGCATGAGATTATACTGTGACGCTATCGTTAACCTCTCTCCCTACTCCTATATGTTGATTAATCGAAAGACCGACCAGAGCTCCCGGTGGCATCTTGTACAACTTGAGAACGTCTTTCTATTCCGGAAGACGTTGACGGTGAAACGTAGAGGTAGTATTTCTCCTCGACGTAAAAACGATTTTAATAGTTTCGACCCGACGCTAAATGTCAATAAACGTACGTACGTACTTCTCTCTCCTTAAGTTGATTTACCTTGTCGGCCATTCACCGGCATAGTAAGAGAAAGAGAAAGAGAGAGAGAGAGAGAGAGAGAAAGAGAGGGTTGGAATGCCACGTAAAAGGGTAAGTTAAAGGCTTTAAACTTTTTCTTTATCTGGAACTACATACGACCCTTCTATCGTTTACCATTACTGCTTCATGTACAACTATGTAAAACGAGTAAACTGTAAAACTACTTCGCTTTATTTATTCCTAAGTTAAATACAATTTCGTCA
>OU426998.1:6138738-6151238 GCA_911387935.1 Dolichovespula saxonica | reverse complement strand
ACGTTAGTATTGGTTGGTACATGCTTATTCCTGGCTCCTTGTTGTCCTATGTAGAGAGAGAGAGAGAGAGAGAGAGCCCGTGGGATCATTTAGGTAATCCCTTTGGGATTTGTTTGCCGTCCGCGGCTTCCATCGATCCTAAACGTCGTCGAAACACGTGTAAATCCGGTGAGCAAGCTGACAGCCTGTTACGAACAAACATCAAAGGGTCGGTCGGCTGTTTGTTCGAAAATATCGTTTATGTTTCAACGTTAAACGGCGAGAATTCCAACGTTGGATTCGTAAACTGAACGTGGTACGTTTCAAACTGATTTACGTTCCTGAACTAAATCATTTTACTTACTTAAGGGCGAGAGATAGATAGGTAGATAGATAGAGAGAGAGAGAGAGAGAGAGAGAGAGAGAGATCATCCTAGTGTTTTCTTGATTTACATCCAACGAGAACTCTACGAGAGCACAAAACTTACGTAACGTACAAGATTATTTGTTTTAAAGTGATCGCCCTCCCGCCTCCCATTCCCCGATCGAAACGAAAAATTTATTAGCTACTCTCTTAAAGCTTAGCGTTAAATGGACGATATCGAGGGACCGAGTAAAATCGTTGGACAAACAAACGAGAGAAGGAGCCATCGAACGTATTTGGAAAGTTTGTGCAAACACTTCGGTCGCTTCGACTATACGGTATATCGATTCTAAAAGGAGATCCGTCGGACATTCGAGTACCTGTTTTGTGTTAGAACGAAATAGAAAATCCTTCGAAAAGAAACCCTTCGAACAAATCGCTCGGCAAACATACGATGATCTCTTCGACTTAGTATTGCGACTTTTTCCTTTTTCTTCTTCTTCAAAAGTCTATCTCTTGGACCGCAACAACACGTCTACCCACTAAACGTTTACTACTAGTCAAAGTGAGCAAAAGACTTTTCAAAGGTAGAAAAAAATTTATCTGTTAGGTTAAAGAATGGAAATGTGTCGACCAAGTAGCAAAAAAAAAAAGTGAAAGAAAGAAAGAAAGAAAGAATGTCGATTTTAAATACACAAAACGAAATATAATCAATCACACAAAGGATTTGTTTGGTCACGAAGTTGAGGTTCATCCTTTTATTTTCATCTCTCTTTCTTTCTTTCTTTCTTTTTTTTTTTTTTTTTTTTTAGTAGTAAAGGATCTCCCGAAAACGACGATAAAGGATGATAGTTAAAACGCACAGCTGAGAGAGATCGTCTCTAGTAAGAATTTCGCAAAGATCTCACCACGTTCGTTCGTCTCTTTGTCCGGCAAAATGGCGTGAAATATCGAGGGTCGTGTTCCTAGCTGTGCCTCCGTTACCCTAAACGAACAAACGTTCTATATTTTCTACGAAACCGGTTTATGAGGACGTCCCTTTTACCTTCGGAAAGAAAGAAAGGAAGAAAGAAAAAAAAAAAGAGGAAAAAGAAAAAAAAAGAAAGAAAGCAAAGGTAAGTACCCATGACGAATCCTCGAATAAAGGGAACATCTTCGAGGGATACGCTATCAAATTTGGCAAACCTACCACCTATTTAAGAATAGTAACGTCTTAGCAAAAAGTTCTATGGTATATAAGTAATAACATAATAATTCATTATTCATCTTCTTTATATACGGTATACTAATAAATTTGTATACATTCATCTCGTAGATATGTAATTTATTACTTCATACTTATTGGCTTGTGCAGATACAAAAATAAAAGAGAGGAAAAGAGAGAGAGAGAGAGAGAGAGAGAGAGAGAGAGAGAGAGAGAGAGAGAGAGAGAGAGAGAGAGAGAGAGAGAGAGAGAGAGAAGAAACAAGAAGGAAAGAGAAAAAGAAATAACTTAAAAAAAGAAAAAAGAAAAGAAAACAAATTAATCGATAAACGAACGGTATCACGTAACTCTTTTCGTTACCCCTGGCAAAATCTTCGTTCAAGTCCCGCGCGAGTTCATTCTCAACGTCTTTTCTTTTCTTTCTTTTTCCCTCCCTCCATATTTTGCTTTCACTTTCACCCACCCTACCCCTCTTTCAGCAAAAGTAAGAGAAACACAGAGAAAACTGGAAATAGAATGGGGAAGTAATAAAAGGAACGAGTTAAAGCGAGACGAAGGTCGAAACGTTGGAATCGTTTGCCCGTAGATCCGCGCGATGACCGACGTGTGTCCCAGGAAAACAAGGAAGTGACGTCGTCGCTACGGTATCGATGATTATAATTAGCGGACCGATATACCGGAACAGGAACGAACTGATTACCGTAATCAGTCGCACGCAGTCGCGCGCGGCACGATTCTCCACGTGAGAGGAGGTTGGTGTTACTCGAAGATAGAATACTTTCGTGTCCAGTAAATGTGTGTGTGTGTGTATGTGTGTGTGTGTTTGTGTTTGTACGTATACATTTGTACGTGTTCGTAGCGCTGGAGGGTCGCGTGGAGGAGGAGAAGGAGGAGGAAGAGGAAGAAGAAAAAGAAGAAGAAAAAGAAGAAGAGAAGGAGGAGGAGAAGAAGGAAGCAAAAGAAGAAGGAAAGGTGGGGGTGGTGGTTTTGTTCGCTGTTCATAACACGCATGCGCGTGTGTAACGCAACTCTTTTCTCTCTCTCTCTCTCTCTCTCTCTGTCTGTCTGTTTTTTCCCTATTTTTTTTTCTTTCTTTCCTTCCTTCCTCCCTCCCCCCACCCTCCTCCCCACCCCACCTACTACTCCCGTCTCTCCTTTTTCCCTCCCATTTTTTTTTCCTCATCCACGTATAACGCGACTATTATTATATACCGTACATAGTAGTCGCAGGGACAAAAGGCTCCCCATATGACGGGACCGGCTATTCGCAAGGCTAATGTATGTCTTTAGAAACATTACTCTATGATAATTAAACGTCTATGAGTGCGCGGCATTGTTACGCTCGTAGCTTTGAGCCGCATTACCCGGAATGACACGTTGCGCTACAATGCTTCCGATGTCGTGAACACCGTCTCGCCGCCGACGTTGCGAACGACGACGAACGATTCGAACGAAATAATGATATAAAAAAAAAAAAAAAAAAGAATTAAACAAAAAAGAAAGAAATAAAAGAAAAAGAAGAGGAAGAAGAAGAAGAGGAAGGAAAGGGAAAAAAGTAGGAGTCTCATAAGAGGCGCGGGAAAACTCGAACATATCCGACGACGCTTTTCTAACAGCGAAAGTCACGATCTCTTTCTTTTTAAATTGTGAGATCCGTTGAAGATCCACCCTGACACAACATTTCAGAAAGTTTCATGATCTCTCAGTAATAGAATCGCGGAACTTTTACTAGCTCGCCGAGTTCTAAGACGTGAGAAATTTTCCAAGCGGTGAGATGGGCGTGGGACGGGGAAAGAAAAAGTAGGTACTAGCAAAGGAGAAGTAGAAGTAGAAGAAGAAAAAGAAGAAGAAAGAAGAGGGGGATGAAGAAAGAGTGGAGATTGTGATTTATGATCACTATAGTTTACGTAAGATGGACATTTGTGGCCTACTTTAAAGTCGGAAGAAGTGGAATAAAAGAAACGAATGAAAGAGTATACGGAATAAAGGAAAGATGAAAGAGAGAGAGAGAGATGGAGAGAGGGGCGGGGGGAAATGAGAGAATGAAAATCATTGGTGGTTAACGAAATTGGGTCAGTCAAAGATAAATGCGGTATACAATACGAAATTTGGACTGGTCTGCGGTTAGTCTGGGGGATACACGTAAGTACTTATGTAGTATATTCGTGTATCGATGATCGCTGATCCTTCTTATTCTTTTCTGAACTCATCTCTTTTTTTTCTTATTTATCTTTCTCTCCTTCCCTCTCACCCCGTCTCTTCCTCTCTCTCTCTCTGTCTTTCTCTTTTTCGTTATCGATCGGCACACGTGAATACTCACGCCTTTAATTTTCCCTTACGCTCGCTAAAGTCATCTGCACCGACCGCAAGGCATCTGCCCTCTCTCGCTCCCGAGACCCCTAATTAATAATAATACTCATCGATATGAGCAACGTGAGCATTCGGGCAATCGAACGAGATAAGATCGCCCGGCGTTTAGTCGGTAGCCGATAAGAAATCAAAGAGGATCGCCAATATTTTTCTATCGATATGCTGTCTGCGAGATCAAAAAAAAAAAAAAAAAGAAAGAAAAAGAAGTCAAAAAAAAAAAAAGAGCGTGATATATTTCTCCGATGTAGGGAGAAAGTTCCTTACGAAAATTAACCGATCACTGTAATTTTCATTTCACGCGACAGCACGAAATAAATCAAATTAATTCTTACACTTTTCCTCATAACGACTTTGTCGCACGAAACAAATTGTAAATTTATTATTCGGTAATTAATAATAATAATAATAATAATAATAATAATAATAATAATAATAATAATAACAATAAAAAAGAAGGGGGAAAGAAAGTAAATAAATAAAAAAACAGTCAAGAGAGAGATAAAATCATCTGAGAGAGGAGTGATCGGTCGCAATAGTTGTTAAAGAAAAAAGAAAAAAAAAAAAAGAAAAGAAGGGAAAAAGTAGAGGAAGAAGACCAAGTTTTTTTTTTATAAAAACAAGATCCTGGCAGTTTTTCTCGTCGCTCGAAAATTATTTATATTCTCTCCCTCTCTCTCTCTCTCTATCTCTCTCTCTCTTTTTCTCTCTTTCTCTCTCTCTTCAAATCGGGTGCATCTGCCGCGAATTCTCGGGGGTTGGCACGGCGACACGAGCGAATATCAGGGCACGTATATATCGGGGCGTGGCCGATAGTGTCGTTTCCTACGGGGCATTGTCCCAGGACGAGATGCACCTGGGAGTGAAGGCACCACGCCTCTGAGAGCCACGTAAGCCTCTCTCTCTCTCTCTTTCTTATTCTCTCCCTTT
Organism: Dolichovespula saxonica; assembly: GCA_911387935.1. NCBI lineage: Eukaryota > Metazoa > Arthropoda > Insecta > Hymenoptera > Vespidae > Dolichovespula > Dolichovespula saxonica. The sequence continues at coordinate 6,146,394 of OU426998.1, read as the reverse complement.
CTCTCTTTCACGCACACACTTTTTCGACCCGATGCGTTGTTCACCCTCCTCGGCGCGCGTGCTCGCGCGCACGCGTGCGTCTCGATCGTACCACCTTTTCTTCCTTAGCACATATGTACATACACATACATACATACGAATACATACATATACATATATATATATATATATATATATATATATATATCTACCTACATGAATTTCTCTATCTGTACACACGATATGTACGCTCGACTGTCTCTGTCTGTCCGTCTTTACGTACGTACCTACGTACGTACGTGCGTGCAAACGTGCGTGCATTCGTTCATGCGTACGTATGTGTATGCATGTATTGCGTGTGTATGCGTATATGTAAGTGTATGGGCGCGACATACGGGAGCATCAACGAGAAAAGACACGATACACCGCGACGGTCATTACGCGTCTATAGGCATTGTTCGCGATATATGCCGGATACTCGAAGAAGAGCAAGGAAAAAGTAATGGTGTTTCGAACCGGTTGCACGTATGTTACTCCGCGTTCAACAGTTACGAAAATTTATCTCGAAGAGGAATTCTAAAACCTAGACGTTAAACCTATCCTTCCCTTTCCTTCCCTTCCCTTCTCATCCCTTCCCTCCCCTCCTTAGCCTCCTATGTAACCCTATCTTTTTTCGTGTCCACAAAGAAAAAAATAAAAATGAAATAAAATTATGTAGGCAATATAAAAGCACATAAGTAGGATGGGTATATAGAACATCTTTTTTTTTTTCGAATATGAACTAACGATGAAACCTTTGCACCGTGAGATGATCATCATCGTTGGCGTGAACAGGACAGAATTATTATTATTATTTCTTTTTTATTTTTATTTTTATTTTTTTTTTAATTTAAGGAAACAAAAAAATGTCGACGGGAGGAACTAATTTTATTTTGGAAAATTGTTTCGAAAGTATTAAACGCGTATGTAACGTAAGTAGTAACATGCGAATACGCATAAGATATATCGGAAGCAAAAAAAAAAAAAAGAAAAGAAAAGAGAAGAAAGGAAAAGAAAAAAAAAATCAAATGCAAAGTTGACCAAGAACGTTACCTATTAGAAATATGATTATATTACGAAAGGTTTAATTTAATAAAATAATACTAACAATGCCTCGATCATTCTCAATCATCTATTTTGTATGAAATGGTATTATTCTTTCATGCCACATTAAAAGGTTTAACTACCATACGTACGAATGGGAATCGAATGAAGATCGATGCAACATAAAATCGAGGTTGCGGGAGCAACGAGCCGTTTAAATTAGCGCACAATGGCGGTTTCTTTGGACTCGCGAGATCCTACGACGACACGTACACCTAAGCGCGGCCCCAATACGCCTGGGGGCGGCTAGGGCGGAGGCGAAGCCGCCCCCAGGTGGGTCAGGGTGGTACCCGTCGTATCTCTCTTTCTTCCTCTCCTCTTCCTATACTTCTCTTTTTCTCTGTTCCATTCTATCTTTCTTTTTCTAATCTTTTTTTTGTTTTCTCTTCCCCTCCCTCTCTCTCTCTCTCTCTCTCTGTCTGTGTGTGCATAAATAACGTGACAAGGAGGACTCCGAGCACGACGTAAATCGTAGAAATACGATCAACGCCCACACCGAGAGTTCTTTCAGTACGTCCTCGTGTTTTTCTCTTTTCTTTTCTTTTCTTTTTCCTTTTCTTTTTTAAATCTCGAAACCGGCTAATTTTATCTTTCCAGGACGTTTAAACCTATCGACGAATATTTCGAAGAATGAGAAAACGTTACGGTCTATCCTTTTACCTCAATCCTTCGTATCTTGTATCATCCCTTTTTTTTTCATTAATAACCTCCGTAATCTCAATATTTTTGGTTTTGTTCGTATCGAAAGATTATTAAAAAAAAAAAAAAAATAAGAAAAGAAAAAGAAAAATTATATACCTCACGTAAAACTAACAATATTACTTTGTACCTAATACGATTGTGATATACCGAGTATACAACGATCAATTTAAATAACGAACAACAAATTTTTTTTACGTATGACATATATAAAAAAAAAAAAAGAATAAAATAATGAAGAACTTGGAGATGCGAGATTATTAATTTTCTGGCGACAACATAAACTAAAGTTTCTAAGATGCATAACCGCATGGATAATATAAGCTCGTAACTTTCGTGCGAAGTTACGTGACTTAATGGAAGATTGATAATTATACGAAAATACATGATTATTTTTGAACCTAATAAAATCCGACGGGAAAAAAACTGACGATAGAAAATTTCTATAGATTGTTATTTATAACAAGTATAACGTAGATTGTCAAAATATACACACACGGAGACAGAGAGCGAGAGAGAGAGAGAGAGAGAGAGAGAGAGAGAAATAATTTCTACCAATACATATTCCATACACCGATCACGTTTTTGCATAACACGAAAGTGTTTCGCAAGTTTTTGTTCGTTCCGAACACGATCGGAACAATGAAAAAAGACCGTTGCGTTTCCCGAAAGATGATGATAGTAGCCGAAATGTTTTATCCGGAATGGCAACAGATGGAGAAACACGTCCGTAGGCACGTCACCACCGTCTTCGAAAGATGTTCCTTTTTCTATGCATGCACGTACCTGGCTCGCATATGCCCGAAGAAATAATGACGAGCGGTTCTCTTTACCACTTCGTTTTTAGTATATATCTCCTTTCCACGGGAAAGGATATGCGTGTTACCGCAGATTCTCTCGCGCGTGTAACTACATTCGTTCGACAATCGTTCTCCTTCCGTTTTCTTTCGTTCCTATCGTTTTCGCAAACGGAAGTCGCATTCGGTGAACGAGAAATGGGACGATCGATCGATATACGAGAAATTCAATTAATCGATCGATGAAACTGATACACTCGATCGAACTCTGTATCCAAGAGAGATAAAAAAAAAAGAGAGAAACGAGGATTACTCGACACGACGATATCTACTAACGCTTATAAATCGATAGATTTAACCTTCATAAATATTTTCGAATAAAGAATTAATAAAGGATTCTTTATAACGTACGCAACATCAGATCTCATTCTTCTTCGATAATAAAATCGTAATCTTCCGAGTATTATTAAAAGAGATAAAAGAAACTTCCTTAAACTTATATTTCAAAGAGAGACAAAATTTACATCAACATGTTCATATCTCAAACATAGTATAAGTTATATTTTATTTTAATACTTATACTATGTTTGAGATATGAACATGTTTCTTCTTTTATTTTTAAGGTGTAATTATTATCTTACATTTGTTTGATTTATATTTTATTTTAATAATCAAACAAATGTAAGATAATAATTACACCTTAAAAATTTGAGGTGTCAAAAATAAAGCCTGAGAAATCCTTGACGTTGTCTCTCCGGTCCCCTTCTTCCTCCCCCCTCCATTCCATTCCACAATACATTCGTGTTAACGAGCGTATCAATGAGTAGTGTTTACATTCTTAAAGCTCGATAATCGATGACAAATATTGAAGCAGATGCTCGACCGTGTCCTTCGCTCTGAATTCTCCTAAAACTTCGATTCGCGTCTCGGCTTTGATCGAGAAAACGAGGGACTAAAAGAAACGATCGTTTGAGTTTCTCGCGGCTGACCTTTCGACGTTATTATTGTCGGCATGGTTGTTGCGTTTGTTCCGATTCGAATACATAAATCACGTTTGGTGGTGGATCGAGTGGTAAGGAAGGCAGGAGGACAGGAGGGGGGAGGGTGAGATGAATGGACAATCGATTCAAGTTTTGGGTGCTGCTGCTGCATCGTCATAGTATTTTCGGTAGTCTTCAAAAGCGCTAACGTAGAAATTCTCAGGCGCGGTATTTTCCTAAATACGGAGAGAGTGAGAGAAAGAGAGGGGAAGAGAGATAGAGAGAGATAGAGAGAGAAAGATAGAAGAGGCGCGACCACAATGTAGACGCGATGACAAATGGCGCTAGCCATTTCGTAGGGAACACAAAACGAAGGAAGAGACCTTCTTCTCTTTTACTATACTCCGCTATAACTATACTTTACTATACTACAAGGAACCTATACGGAAAACCTATGTGTCATTCTGATGCTTCTTAAACGCATCGCGCTACGGAACCTCGAAGGGATACGCCCTGGTACAAGGTTCTTACCGCATTTTATAATAATACATCGGCTCGATTCTTCCGAATAGACGAAGGAGAGATGCTCTTACACATCGAACAATGCGAGAAAGAACGTAAACGGACAATAGTAAGTATCGAAAAGCGAATAGAGAGAGAGAGAGAGAGAGAGAGAGAGATTCTCTAGGAAACATCCACCAGACATACGTTCACGATTATATTCGCAATGACAAATCGTTCCACGAAATTGTCGAATATCTTCTCGATTAATGGATAAGAAAGTTAACTTCGGAGGTTGGCTCTAACAAGGGAGAGGAATGGTGAGGGGAGAAGGGGAGGGAGTGGGGTGGGAAGGGTGCTCGGAGACTCATGATACATGCTTCGTGATACATTTCTACATGATGAACGAAGTCTATCAATATTTACCAGGAAAAGTATCTCGATAGTGTATTACTTTTTTATACGATTTTATACGACGACGACGAGGACGAGGCCGAGGACGAGGACGAGGACGACTTTAACTCGAATTCTCCAACAAGAAAATTCGTTCCTTCTGAAAATAACCGATCGGGCGTCTCCAAGATCGCGTAAAAGTTCGTCTTCTCACTTATTCACCTTCGTCGATCCTTTCCCTCTCTCTCTCTCTCTCTCTCTTTCTCTTCTCTACCAGCGTGTCACGGAGCTTTAAGCACGGCTCGGAAGAATTACGAGTTCACGGGGCGATAAAGTTGGCTCACTGCAACGCCCCAAGTTGAGGCAAACGAACAGATTTCTGTCGGCGGTTAACTTGTTTTATGGGTCGTGCGACCGTCAGGAGTAACGTCCGTGCCTCTTTCTGGTCCATCTGCGCTTTATTGCCCTTTAAGGAATTTTACTTTAAAAAAGGAATCCCTAAGATCAACTATTTCCGATTAGCTAACCGATAGGCCGACTACCGATCGGCCAGAAATCGCGAATAAACGGAAAAGAGTTGTAAAGAAGAAAGGAAAAAAGTATAAATAAATAAAGCAAATTCACAAATCTTTATTCCGTTGAAGTTCCGATTATACTACGTTATAGAGACACACGCGCGCACACACATACAAACACGTAAATATCATAATTTTGTCTACGCACATTCGTCTTGCTCCATATCCTATTATTAAGAAGTATACGTGTGTGTGTGCGCGCGCGCGTGTGTGTGTATGTGTAAAGAAGATCTAAGGACGGTCACGAGACACGAGACGCGTGTAAAAGGCGATCGAAATATGCGTGGACCGTTCCAGTCGACGTCGATGGGCGTCGTCGAGGGAAGAAGGACTGCGACGCGACGCACGGCGTCAGGGTCGAATGTCAAACGACTCGGCGAAGCTTCATCTCCTCTCTTGGAAAGGAGAGAAAGAGATAGATAGAGATAGATAGAGAGAGAAAGAGAGAGAGAGAGAGAGAGAGTCCGCGATAGTCGTCGGTCCAAGACCGATCTTACAAGCCGATTCTCCACTAGCTTTACCGGTTGTACGTGATGAGGATCGCGAGATAAGAGTAAAAAGGCTCGTAAAGGAAAGTACAGAAGAGACGACTCGAAAGATAGAAAAGAAAGGGAAAGGAGTTTCATGGAAAAGAGAGGAAAAGATTGAAACATGGAAAGAGAGAGAGAGATAGAGAGAGAGAGAGAGAAAGTATGTGTGTAAAAGAGAGAGAGAGAGAGAGAGAGAGAGAGAGAGATGTGCTCCGACAGCATGTGCTCGGGGCGTGGACCAACGCGAAAGAGATATACTGCTTTGCTCGAGTATTTATGGCATATCCGCACTTCCTCTAATACTCGCTTGCTCCTTCCAACCTATGTACGTATAGATCCCATACGTACAAGTATCCAAAGGAGCGCGGAATGCGCGAGGAGCCATCCCGAATAATTGTTTCTGGAAGTGCGAACGACTCGCTTATTAACGCACGCTGCTCCTCTACGGTGTTCCATGCTTCTTTCGTTTCTTTCATTTTATTTTTTTCTTCTTTTTTGGTAACCTTTTTTTTAAATTTATCTTCTCTTTCTTTCTTCTACTTCTTCTTATTCTTCCTCTTTCTTCTTTTCTTTTTTTTCTTTTTTTTTATCATTCGCAAAACCCAACCGTACTTCTTCGAACGATCCCATCGCCAAACTTTGCGCTTTTAGTCGAAACTTAACTGCTTGTCGCTCGTCGATATTACAAGGGAAAAAAAAAAAAAAGAAACGAAGATAAAAATGAATATTATACAACGAAGAAAATAAATTAACTGGAGAGTTCGAAAAAAAAAAAAAAACAAAAAAGAGAGAAAAGAAAAATCAAATATACACGAAATAAGAAAGAATCGAAAAGGGGAGAAAGCTTAACATGAAAGTTAAGTGAAAATCTGAGTACCCTGAGGGAAAAAAAAATGATCGTACGTTTCTTTTTTCTTCTCTTTTTTTTACTGTCCCTCTCTCTCTCTCTCTCTCTCTTTTTTTTATTCTTTTTTACCCCACGATCGAGTTGAAAAGAAGTAATTAAAGGAGCGAGCGAAAGATAATCGAGTACGAGGTGACTCTGCACGACCAGATTTTGTTTTACTTCGCACAATTTCCTATCCTTCTCTCTCTCTCTCTCTCTCTCTCTTTTAGTCGCGTCGCCTGACTTCTTCATCCGCACGATGATAAATCGTCGACGAAGGCAACGTACGTTGGGTGCGATGTAACAAATAGTGCTGAAACATGCGCTCGGCTCGGGCGTAATTTCACTCCGTTCGATATATCCACCGAGATTTATGTATCTTCGCTTGGTCTATGAAATCGTTAAAGTCGGACTCAGGAAGATACGTACCATATATATATGTATATATATATATATATACACATAAGTACGTAAGTAAGTACTTACATACGTGAGTACATACGTACTATCTCCAATCTCTTAAGTCAAACGTTTCGCTTCTCTCTTTTTTCCTGTTTATTTTATTTTTTCTTCTTCTCTCTTTTTCATTTCTCTCTATAAACCAACAAGACTCATTGTGTTGGAAACAATGAAAAAGAGTAAATAAGAAATATAATGAGAAACGATGTAGGCAACGTACATACTTCCGGTAGAATTTTTACGCGATTTTTAATCGATCCAACGTAATACTCGTTATTAAAATACGTTATTAATCGACTCGATTTAACATCGGGCCAACGTGAAAATGATCAAAAAGTACGGTCATAACGGTACCTGCGTATCGCAAAGTCCTTAAAACGATCTCGTATTTCAATGGAATAGTTAATAGTGATATGATATATGTGGTGATAAGGAAAAAAAAAAATATTTATATACATAAAAGAATATAAAGGAATACAAAAGGCAGAAAGTAAAAGTACAAAAAGAAACGCAAAGAAACTTGATATGTACATGAACGTGTACTTAACTCGATCTTATGGGTTAACCGTACGTACATACATGCATGCATATTTAAGTACGTACGTATGTACATACGTCGAAGAAGCTACATTAAATGCACCGGAGCATATATTGTCGAAGAAAAACGAGACGGTTTCTCAGACTTAGAAACCATTCCAAGGAGGGACTCCAACA
>OU426998.1:6118738-6133738 GCA_911387935.1 Dolichovespula saxonica | reverse complement strand
AGAGATTGGAAAGGTTACTCGTTTTATTTTCAAACGGAAACGGAGATTCCAAAGCCGCGATAGTGGTCTCGGGGGAAGGAAAGAAGAAAATTGAGGAAGGAGAGGGCGGAGGACAGGGAGAGAGGGGTTGAAAGAGAAAGCCTATCAAGAAAGATATAACGAAGAGAGGGAGAGAAAGAGAGAGGATAAAAGAGCGAGAGAAATAGATAGAGAGAAAAAGAGAAAGAGAGAGAGAGAGAGAGAGAGAGAGAGAGAGAGAGAATGCGGGATCGTGGTCGTTCGTTCTTGATTCGCGCGGAGATTTTTGTCGCCGAGTGTCGCTATCGGGCGGCCTCATCAACCGGATTACAGGCTTCGCTCGTGTTCGCGGTGCCGTAGTCGAGAGAGTCGCGTGGATAGGCGGAGAAGCACGGAGAAGAGTAGATACTACGCGAATGCTATGGAAACCAAGTATAAGTACCCTTCCACCTTCGAAGGCTGTACGCGAACTAAAATCAAACGGAAAAGAGAGTAACAACGCGAGAGCGTGTTATATGCGAACAAATGTCATTTCCTCGTATCATCTCGCCTTCGAACGATATAAACAAGGAATATAAACTGTTTGTATCGGTCGACAACATTGTTTCCTATCTTTAAAATCAACGGTATATAATCCATTTTATCTTGATGATCCATCCACTATCGTCTAATTGTGGTTTTCTTGTCGTTAGAGAAAGGATGAAACACGCGGTACGTAACGTATACTATAATTTTAGCTTATCTAAATAAAGATATATAGTTATGCATGTTATACTACGTCTTTATATCTAATACACTATACTATATATGTGTACATATATGTATATATATATATATATATATATATATATATATATATACCCTATATATTTTATCTATCTAATAGATCTATCCGTACCGAACTAGTTTACAGCTTCGAAGAAGGAGTCCATTTTATCGTAGATGAATACAAACTTTTTATATTGTGATCGTAAAAATATTGTCAATAAAAGAAATTATTAATAAAAACTTGCATTATCGGTTAAGTATAAGTATAGTATAAAAAATATACTGTATACCAGTATATTTTTATATAATAAATTTTCATTATATAAAAATTTTATATATAAAATTTTAAATTTTTATTTTACACCTATATTATTAGATAAAATAAAATATAAAATATTATATACATATACACTAAAAATGTACTATAATATATAGTATAAAAAAAAAAACGTATCACTTTTTCTTCTTCACAGAGAAAGAACTAAAACATTTCTTCTAAAGTAACAAAAAATAAATAAATAAATAAATAGATAAAAATCGAAATAAATAATAAAAACAAAATATACAAAAAAAATAAAGAGATAAGAGAGGAAAGGATGAAAAATCAAATCGAATCGGGGGGAACGAAATCGATCCAGAAAAGGACGGGGTGCGACCGAACGATCGGAAGAAGGATTCCGAAGGTTACCGAGAGAGTAGGCACGTCGCGATGAAATGAGGAGCGGCAATGGCAAATAAATCGCCTTGCTGGCGTCACGTCCGCGATCCGAGACGAGGGCGAACGCTCACGAAAGCTCATGATGGACCCGCGCGAATCGTTCTCCTCCACCTCCTTTGATCTTCGCCGGCAGTACGACTCTCCGCCAACGTGTCTTCGATCCGTTGACAGAATTCGATCTTTTTTTCTACTTTCCACCCACGTGTCGCCTCTCCCGTGTCTCCCATCCGCCTATAAACTTTTTTTTCTCGTTCATGCGGTTCCGCGTCTCTGAACAAAGAGCACGAATATCTATTTGCGCATACACACACACACACACACACACACAGACGTACGAGAGAGAGAGAGAGAGAGAGAGAGAGAGAGAGAGAGAGAGAGAAAGAGATTAGTACGTTTTTCATATTCTTTTACATTCGCAATTATATTTCTTCTCTTTTACATATTTTTTTCACTTCTTGCCGTTTTATCCAGGTATAACTTATATTTTGCCCCATTTGCACGCAAATAAGATCATTTTACGACTCGATAACGCGCGATCGATTACGACACGATAATAAAGTCGCGTTAAGGAAAAGACGGAGACCATTTTTCTTATCTTTTTTTTTCTTCTTCCTATTTTTTTTTTCTTTTTTTTTTTTTTTTTTTTAATACCTTGCCATCAGATACCTATTAGTTTTGTTTCCTCTCTCTTTCTTGTAACATAACTCTAAGAAGAGGATCGAGATTCGTGGTAATTTTTCTATTACTATTTTCTTACTTAATAATACTTGAAAAAAGATCGAGATTATTTAATTCATTGTTATCATTTTCTTAACCCGTAATTCAAAGAGGAATAAATCTGGTGTTTTTAATTCTTCCTATTTTCTTTGTTTCTTTTTTCTTTCTTTCTTCTTCCTTTTTTGCCTTTAATAATCACTCTCTTACTCAATCCTAGGAAGAGGATCGCAAGTATTTGAATACTTTATTATTAAATTGTGCTTAACTGACGTACGACGTGCCGTAAGTTGTAAGATGTGGAGAACTAAAAAAAACAATAACATTATTTACATGGGAACGCTATCATCGTTTTAGGAATATCGATGCACAGACTCGATATAATTACGAGCTGTTGCGACGTACTAAAAGGGGACGAATAACGAGAGAAAAATAAATTTTATCGCGAAGGAGACGAAAGAGCGAGAGAGAGAGAGAGAGAGAGAGAGAGAGAGAGAGAGAGAGAAAAGGAAACCGGTACGCAAAACGGCGAGGACTTTGCATCAGCCTGCATTAAAGACGCAGTAACGCCCTCCTCTGACTTTAATAAGAACGCAACGTGACTTCGAGGAACCGCAACGTAATAACGAGTTTCAGTTTCGTCGTTCTTTTTCAAAAATTACGCGTCTCCTCGAACTACCGCGTAACGGCTCACCTCTCTCTCTCTCTCTCTCTCTCTCTCTCTCTCTCTCTCTCTTTCATTCTGTCTCTCTTTTATTCTATATAAGGCGAACAACGCGTACATACATACACACGCGTATTCGCAATTCGTTTCGCATCGATTCGCAACGCTAACACAAATTATAATCGATGATCTTTGAAGATGCTGCGTGATATTTTAATAGAGGAATATATTAAAAAAAAAAAAAAAAAAAGGTAAAAAAAAGAACGAGGCCAATCGTCGAGATCATGCGTAATTCTTGAAAATCGATAAACAATCGAACGGATATAATTTTCTCGAAGATGGGACCTAAAGCAAATGTTTCGTGGCAATTGAAACTTCCTCACAGCGATGTCCGACGACGTAATCGGGACTTACAGAAAGCCGACGATGTCGAACGTATTATCGATACTCCGTTTCTTCGATTTGAATATATATATATATATATATATATATATATATATATATATTATATACGCTTTATGATCCTTGAGAATATAAAATTCATTGGGATTAAAAAATAGAGAGATAGAGAGAGAAATAAATTCAATGAAAAAAAAAAAAAAAAAAAAAAAAATAGAACGAACAAAAAAATAAGACGAGAGCTTAAGTGACTTAGAAAATGAATGGAAATGAATAGTTATCTCGACGTAACGACTAAAAATAGGATCTAATTTTTTAATAGAATCGAGACGTAAGTACTTAGAAGAAAGAAAGTCGATATATCGGTGTGTGTGTGTGCGTGCGTGTGTTCTATTTCGATCTAAAAAGAAATGGCAAAAAAGTAAGAGAAACGGGAACACGCAAGAATAATTACGATCAAGGACGAGGAACGATTCGTACGATAGGAGTTTAATCGTTGTTACACATTTATCGAAGTCTCTAGAGAAACGTAGAGATGAATATCGACGTCTTCGTCTATAATTAACGTCTTTAAGGATACGCGCGTGACTCGGCTACATCGAGAAGGCACAAAAGTGAGACATAAAGTTACGGCAGCATCGCGTGTGTCGCGCATGCGCGACCATCTGTGCCCGTTCCTTTCCATGCGTGTAACTCTCGCATACACCCACCCCCGTGCATTCGTTCGTTCGTTCGTTCGTTCGTTCGTTCATTTTATTATTTTTCTCCCCTCTTCTTTCCTTCCTTCTTTCTTTCTATTCTTCTTTCCTTCTGTCTTACTTACTTCTCCTCTTTTTTTCTCTCCTTTATTTTTTTCTCGCGAAATACAGAAGCGACTATAAAAGCAATGGTACTACTAGTACTGCGTTGCCCTCTGTGAAACGAAATTATTATCGAGTTATTATTACTCGACTAGCGAATCTAATAACTAGTCGCGGGTTTATCTCTAATTTATGTGATAGCCGCGCGTATCCGGCGGAACGATGCGGACCGACGGGAACTACGACCATCGCGAATCCGCTCGCACGCGTCATTGCTATAAAACTATGAGTGAGAAAGAGAGAAAGAAAAAGAAAGAGAGAAAAAGAGAGAGATAGAGAGATCTTTTTTCCCGTGTAATATCCTAACACACGCCATTTTTCTATACGCATATATATGTATATATAATTTCGTAAATCTAATACGAAAGAATTGGAGAACGTGTGATAACGTTGATATTCAATAATTCAATGAAAAAACAACGAGAAAGAGAGAGAGAGAGAGAGAGAGAGAGAGAGAGAGAGAGAGAGAGGTCTCGAATAATCGTTCGGAATTCTAACGGCATTCTTAACGAGCATGGAATGTATCTTCTTTTTTTACAATTTTTTTTTTTTTCTTTTTTTAGTGTTAGATTCTTCGTATACGGGGGTTATAGGTCAGAAGGAAGAAGTTATCGAGGCTTACATGGAGCGAGAATTTTACCACGGCGTAATAGTACGGAGTAAAGGTAAGTGCATAAGAAGGAAAAATAGAAATAAAGGATGGGATTATGCAGAGGCGGATATAGGCACACATTTTTGGCATTTCGCCTCGACCTACCTCTCCCCCAAGGAATCCGGACTTTTTTTTCCCTCTCCCCGTGTTCCAACCTTCCGCGCTCTATAATCGTATATGCAAATCGTCACACGGCGGCAGGGTGAAGCAATCGTCTCGCAATCGTGCCTTATTAAGTCGTTCCGCTGATTTTCTGTATTCGATCGACGGGAACCCATTGCCGAGGAAAGGACTACCTTGACCCCGAACCATCGGGTCGTACGAGATACATCGTGATCCGGAGCCACCGGATAGTATACGGGACCTCATGCTCTAGAACTTCGTAAAGATCTCCTCTTCTATTCGTTCGAATGGAGATCAGATGTATGTAGATAGATAGATAGATATACCTATATACACACATATATATATATATATATATATATATATAAAATAAATAAATAAATACATATATATATATATATATATATATATATATACTTTGTATTTGCACCTTTCGTTTATCTATTCTCTCTAGGAAATGATTCCTCTCCTCGAAATTACTACTTACGATGCAAATCAAGACGACGAAAAGGGATATTTGAACGATAAGATTCCAACTTCTACTTCTTCCTCTTCTTCGTCAAATTGTTTCTAAATCAATTCGCGACGAAATGTTTTCCCATTTCTTCCTTTTCCCAAGAGCATACATAACTGAATAATTTTCGACGTCTCTTTCTCTCTCTTCTTTTTTTTTTACTTCATTTTTATTTAACATTTTTTTCATTTTTAAATCATTTAGATGGAAAGAAAAATAGAAAATATTGAATGAAGTAGACTAGAAAAAAAAAAAAAAAGAAAGAAAATAAACTAGGAAAAATTTTCAACAGGTGTAATATTATAAAAGCTAATTCCCGATTATAGAAATTCGATCGACAGGAAATCCATTGTCCAATAACAAAATGCTTATTGAATTAGCCCGATGTAACGCGAGATCGGTTTCGTATCGTCAATTGAATGGGCACCGACTAATCTATCGGTCTAATAATCTGAAATCGGAGAAATTCGTAAGAAAAAAACGCGAGAACCTGATCTCGCTTCCAAAACGGTCGCGCACGGTTTCTTCACGTGGTGACTCTTGAAAGAGAAAAAAGAGGAAAAAAAAAAAAAAAAGAGAGAAGGAAAATAAAAAGAGAAAAAATGCGTAGGAAAAAAAACAACAATCGAAATTTTTTCTCGCGTTTCTTCGATAATTATTGATCTAACATTATTGTGCGTTTTTCGCGCGTTTATTAATACCTATATTATATCGGGAACATGCAGTCGGGATGATATTCTGCAGATTTTTTTTACCGACGCCTAATGTCGTTCTAAAAAAAAAAAAAAAAAAAAAGGAAAGAAAAGAAAAAAGAAAAAGAAAAAAAAAAAAGAAAAGATCTCTGCTACTGCATTTAAGCTCTTAGAACTTGTTCGTGAATCGAGGGACACACGGGAGACACGCGTATTGTGCGATGCTTGTGCCCTGTCAACGTGGGAATCTCTAACGGGGCGATCACGAGTTTGCCCCTGTTGAACTAAACCAAGGGAGCCGGGAAGGCCTTGGGGCTAATCGTTCGATCGTTTCATCGGCATTGACAAATTTCTGAGAGGACGGATGATGGATGTCATTGACTGGGCGATACGCTTAAGCTGTCGCACCTCGACGGATGATCGAAAAGCGATAACTTTTCATCGAAACTCTTCAATTACAACAACCCCTTCGTAGTACGATACTTCAGATTTCATGATAGCACCTTTTATTTTCTTTTATTTATTTTTTCTTTTTTTTTTTTTTTTTCAAAGCTTACCTTACCTACGAGAGACACGTGTCTTGAAACTATCAATTCGTTTTAGTCGACTAAATATAGACACAAGCGACTAATAAATTTTCTAATTTCCGATTCGATGAACGCGATCAAATAAAAGTTTATCGTAAAATCAAACACGATCGATTCATTTCGATCTATCGAGAAATACGAACTACAGATACGGATAATATAATAATATCGAGAAGAACAATACAAGAACGTTCTATTATATTTCTAACGGACGTAATACATATCTCTTAAGTATTTATATCCGTTTTATAGAAAAGTCCCACAAACTCCTCTTTCTAATACTTAAGCTTTATACGAGTGCCATTTTTGGAAGAGATGTGCGTGCGGTCCATTTGGCGGTAACCTACATTAAACCCCCTGAAGTGCCGAATCCGGATCGAAGTATTGTAATAACCGTCAGGTAAATCTTGAGCTCTTGTCTCTTAGCGCGCATAGTTCTATGTAGTTCAACGTTCTGTTGACGGCACGGTCGGTGTTAGAGGCCCCCGTCACTTTGATATGTAAATACACGCACTGCAGGGTGTCCCCGAAACGTGTAGCACGAATCCACACGCACACGTACGTTTCTATACGCATCTACATATATATATATATATGTGTGTGTGTGTGTGTGTGTGTGTGTGTGTGTGTGTGAGTGTATGTATAAGCCTCTCCTAGACGAGATGTGCTATGAGGTATACGTATACATACATACATATATACATATATATATATATATATATATATATGTATGTATGTATATGTATATATCCATCGATATATATATATATGTAGATGTGTATGCGAAACGTTAGCAGCAACCCTAGCCGAAGAGCAGAGCTCCGATGTGCATTTGCTTCACCGAACATCCCACAATGGGCCTCTGACTATGAAGGCAAATCCACGAAAAGGGCGGCACGAGAGAGAGAGAGAGAGAGAGAGAGAGAGAGAGAGAGAGAGAGAGAGAGAGAGGGAGAGGGAGATCGAAGGGCTCGTCCTGAATCCACGAGAGACATCCAATATCGCCGTTATCTCCATTTGAAGCGCGTCAATATTGACTCGACGAAGGTTCCATCCAAAGTCGAGAAACACTATTACGATCTCTCGATCTAGATCAGCATCGAACAACTTTCATCGAAAAATCGTATGATAGATGCCCGTGATGTTTCTTTCAATTTTTCCCAACTCTTGAAAGATCAAAAGGTATCCACAGCGACGTTATTTAAATTTCTTCTTTTGCTACTATCTATTCGATAATAATTTTATTGTTAATAAACACGCGAGAAATTATATGGATTCGATCGGATAATATCGAATAAAAATCTTCGAATGCAATCATTAACTGCGAATAATTCAAATCTATCGCGTGATTTCGCGTCCTTTCCCCTCTTTCCTTCTCTCCCGTACGTTTCTATCGCATTAGATACTTTTAAACACACGTATATGTGTGTGTGTGTGTGTGTGTGTGTGTGTGTGTGTATCATAAAATTCGCATGGGTAACGATGAAAGATTAGAACTCTTAGTAATCGGTTCACGTTCGTTCCTATCGAACATTGTACACGTACGAATAATAACGTTAGGCGACGCCTAATTTAATAAGAACATTGCTAATATTCGTAGATAAGCGTCTCTAATGGCAGCATATCGAGGAAGTCGATCTCCCGATGGTTCTTTTCTTGATTTCACTTTTTTATTTCCTTTTTTTTTTCATTTTTCTTCTTTCTTCAAATTACACCCCAAGCCCATAACCCTTTTCAAATGGAACGACTGGAAATGATAGCGGTCGAGCGATATCTATCGTCGCATGCCAAAGAGTAATACCGTCGAGCAGCAAAGAGAAAGAAAGAGAAAAACAAGGAGAGAAAGAGAGAGAGCGAGATAGATAGATAGAGAGAGAGAGAAAGAGAGAGAGGGAGAGAGAGAGTAAGATCGTTGCTACTCGTATTACTCGTGCTCAACGATGGGCATCGCTCGTTCCCGTTGGTGCATCCGTCAGAAAAACGTAGGTACTTAGTAGACTGCTTAAGAAATCGTGTCTCTTCGGTCTCAAAAAAAAGGTTGAGAAAATATGGGAACACGGGATAATATTCAAGATCGATTAAAAAGAAGCTAAAGATGGGTTTGCTCGGTAAAATTGATCGGGTGGAGAATGTAAGTAAGTACTTGCTAAAGTTAGCTCGAACGAACGTTAGCGATCGTAATGCGAACTCGTAATGTGCATTTTCTCTCTCTCTCTCTCTCTCTCTCTCTCTCTCTCTCTCTCTTTCTTTCTTTCTTGTTTTCTTTTTCTCTTATTCTTTTTCGTTTTCTTTCTTTCTCTTCATCCTTCTCCACCTCCTCATCCGTACACCCCTTCAAACTCGTTGCAAGCGCACGCACGCAGCTCACTCGCATGTGCTGGTGGCCGCGCGCATAATGGTGCCCGTTTAATGTTAACGACGCCATTTTCTGAATATGGATATCAACCGCCTTTGACTCGAGGCGCTCATGAATTTTCATACGCGCGACTCTCTCTCTCTCTCTCTCTCTCTCTCTATCTATCTATCTCTCTATTTCTCTCTCTCTCTTTCTGCACACTCCTCTGCGCCATGAAAACCTCCGAGCTGGCGGCTTACGGCCATTGCTTTTTATTCCAACTGTTACCACTCGGTTTCTTCCGCAGTGCGGCCCTAAAAGTTGCATGCCATTTCGAAAGAAAATCACTCGCCTAATCGTCGCATAAAATTTCGTCGTTTCCTAATGCCTCTCTCTCTCTCTCTCTCTCTCTCTGGTCGGCCAAGTTAATATATATATATATATATATATATATATATATATATATATATATATATATATATATTAATTTGGATCATCTTGTTGGATCCGTCGTTAATCTCGTATTTAATGCAAAACTCAAGAATTACTCGAATGCACTTTTGACATTCGTTTAAATTTCGTTATCACGTGGCCAGTTTATTTTTTTTTTTATAATAAAGAAAATTAAACCGCACACCGTTCCGTGTAATTTAGATATTAGAGAGTAAGTATATACGTATAATTTATACTCTCATTCGATAATATCTTATATTTATATATATATATATATATATATATATATATATATATATATATATATATATATATACACACATATACCTCGCTCATATTTCATATAGCTGAACTCTATCTATTCTCTCGTTCCTTCTCTTTGACGCATATTCCATCTTAACACGCCCATCTTAAACGCGCTATTAAGTATATACTTCCTTCAATGAAGATCTACGCTCTCGATCTCGATCAACTTTTACCAAGGTAACAATATACTTACTTACTTGCGTACGCTATAATAACGATATAATATAATATATATATATATATATATATATATATATATATATATATATAAACATAAAAAAAATAAAAAAATAAAAAATCGATCGATCGGAATTTCTTACCCAATAAAAAATATATATATAATTATAGCATTGAAAACGAGCGAGGATGATTCCATGTTCGATTCGATCGATCTTTTAAATTTAATTCGTCGATCTTAGTAGACGAAACTCTCGTTGCGATTAATATTCATGATTATCGAAGGAATCCGAGATAAAAAGTGTCACGTAGAACGAGTACTTTAGTTGCACGTCCTTTACCTACCTACGGCCAAATTGAACGTACGTTCAGTGACGTCATTGTCAGTCAGGTAAGACCTACCGCTAATCCCCACCATCGGTTATTCGCGTCGCAGGTGAGAAGGCGTGGCCTATTCTCGACCAATCGTCTACTCGGGGCAGGCCGATACCTGCGGAACCTGATAGCTCACCTGAGTAGCGCGCAGCCCCACGAATATTCGAAATTGCAAACGGTTTTACCGACGGCAATATCCTTCGATACGACGATGTTATTTCGTCGACTTGATTTTATTATTAATATAAAAAGAAAAGATCCACGATAATAAAAAAAAAAAAAAAAAAGAAAAAGAAATAATCAATCACCATTAAAGTATATAAAGTTTCATGATCGATTGATTCAACGACATTTGATAAAACATCGAACTACGAAGAATCGATAATAACTGTCGTTAAGGAACTTTGTTAACCCCTTACAACCCATACTTCTGTTTTTTTTTCTTCTCAACGAAAAGTAACGCGATGTAAAATTTACAATATAATATATATTAGTAGATGTGGTATAATTATATATTACCGAAAGTACAACTCGAAGACATATAACTTATGTAACGTTAACTTTCGCGATAAATGTACCGAAGCCAGCATTAATTAGCTTCTAATAAAAAAGAAAAAAAAAAGAAAAAAGAAAAGAAAGAAAAAAGAGAAAAGATAAAAAAACATATACCTAAACAGGTAGGTATGCACGTACGAGTATATGCGATTTAAAAATTACAGAGACGTTATGGAGCGTTAAAACGTCAAAGTGCGAATTTGTCGATAAAAGTCTAAGAGAACATAAGACTGGCTTCGATCGAGGCGGAGGTTAAATATATAATCACGTTGAAATATCCTCAAGAGAATAATATCTTCGCCGTTGCAATGTGTAAGTGCTAGCGAACGTCGGTGGCATTGCGAAATGCAGCTACGCGTAAATAGATCCATTCTAGATACGTGATTATTAGACGTGCTCGAGCACGGCCTCGTATTGTTTACCAATTTTATTATAACGCTCCTACCATGATCGATCGTTGATATAATAGCTAAATGACACGGTTTGTCTCAGACGCGCTGAAGCTATAATCCGGTTGCAACTATCGCGGAAACGTGTAGGTTGTTAAATGCTAAATCGTGATACGGTACTGAACGATTCGTTATAACCCAAGCATTTTATAGATCCAACGGAGAAAAATATTATGCAAAAAAAGGTGTTGAAATCATTGGAAAAATTCATACGTCCGTGAAGACATATGCCTATACCTAAACCATATTAAACTTTATCGCTCCTAGAAGAACACTATATGCAGGATATTTCGTGAATTTTAACGTTACAACGTCGAGTACTCTAACAGGAATCATTTTTATGAAATAGTTCTGCATTAATAAAAAAAAAAAAAAAAAACAAAAACAAAAAAAAGAAAAAGAAAAAAGAACGCTCGTAAATGTCGGCTAAACAAAAAAAAAAAAAAAGAAAATACGGTTTAACAGATTTTAATGGAAAACTTTTCTCCGATATAATTAGAATAAAAAGACCGAAAGAGAAAAAAGAAAAAACGGGAACATATATATTTTTTTTTTTTTCGTTTTTCTTTAAATGACTGTCTAATACGACGATAAACGATGGAATGTTAAGAAAAAAATCTAATCGGCTATTCACAGGAGTACAGCGAGTGTAATTCTCAATCCCGGACATCCGTTTAACAGGGACGAGGCGTGACTAGAGACCGTCTCTTCCCCGTCTTTCACGCCGTGATCTCGATTACGGACGAGTTAAATAATAATATAAATTAAAGGAATGGACCTCCTGAGAAGATAATTCAGCGGTAGCGTCCGATATTAGATACGGCTGAGGTGAGGAGAGTAGCAGGACCTCCCAGCTGTCCTCCCACCGTCGCCGGGATTACAATAATTATCATTCTTATTTGTTCCTTCCCTTCCTCTTTCGAGGACTATTCTACCCCGCGCGACTGTTCGAGATTATTTGTCTCTCTCCCTCTCCCTCCCTCTCTCTCTCTCTCTCTCTCTCTCTCTCTCTCGACTCCAATTATCGCAAACAAAATTTTTCGTTTTAATCTCGAAATTAATTGCCAACCTACGAAACTTTAGCCAATCGCACGAGTTAGTTCGGCACGTGGACGGTTTCTATGTGTCCTAAGAAAACTTTCATCGACGTTCTCCGTTTCATTATCGAACTGTCATAAGCAAGGAACAAAAGATCAACGAGCTTTTGAAATTGATTATAACATACATCCCATATTATTGTAAGATAAAAACTACACGGGTACATCGTAATTATCCTTTTGAAAACCGTTCGCTCGTAACAACATAAATATCGTCCAATCATTATCTCGATCAAGAAGTGAAATGTGAATTTACGAACGGCGAAGAATATCGCCGCCGTGAAAATCCAACCAAACGAGTTTTTCCCTTTTACTATGACTCAGTCGTTATTATTTCAATATTTATCCACGGCTGTCACCGAACGATTAGAATTAATTCCGACTGAGGAAACGTCATGGAAATCTCACCAAACGTGTTTCCCGCTTCACCTCATACCTACTCGTTATTATTTCAATCTTTATTACTACCTGTCGTTCGTAATTTAATCAACTGCAAGATAGAAAATGATCAAATTCGATGAAACGATATAAAACACGAGGAAACACAAAGGACACGATGGATCGTCTTAATAAATAAATAAATAAAAAAAAAATGTTAGAAGGTACGACGATGAAAGCGGATGAGAGGTCAGTAATCATCCGGTCACAGAGCGCGAAAAGGAGCGTGCATAAAAAAAAAAAAAAAGAAAAAAAATACAAGAAGAGACGGCTAACCACCCGCGAAGATAATTCGATGGAGAGAGGCACCGCAGGACATCGTGGGGGCACCCTGATGGTGTCCCGGTGTGTACCCGCCATAGGAGGTCACCGACTACGCCCCTGAGATATGCGTCGCTTCACCCTTTTGCCATTTCACCCTCTTCTTTCTCTTTACCGACATGGAACATTTTCTTAGCGCACCGCTTAGCAAAAAAACGCCCCGGAATCGTTGCAACCGCTACGAAGGAGACAGAATTCGTGAACCCGTTTTCGCGTTAACGCCCACCGGAAACAGCTGAGTTGCTCGCTGAATGCTCCATCGATGGATATCCAAGAGCTTTGGGATCCGATTACGAAAGAGAGAGATAGATAGAGAGAGAGAGAGAGAGAGAGAGAGAGAGAGAGAGAGAGAGAGAAACGAGAGTATACGTTGGTTCAAATTTGTTCATTCAACTTTGCTGTCAAACCTTTCGGAGACCCGTTCTTTTCCTCTTTTCTTATTTTTCTTTCTTTCTTTTTTTTTCCTCTTATTTTCGTCTGTTTGTTTCTTTAATACATCGAATCACATCGTTGGACATCCCCAATGGTCTCTCTTATGCACGATTCTTCGCACTTTTCTTATTATCGTTCATGACTATTTACAAAATTTTAACTCTCGTGACATTTGGAACATTAAAAAGTATATTTCCTGTTAAAAAAAAATCTGATATTAAAGAAAACAAAAGTATCTAAGACAGAATGAATCGTATTTGAAAGAAATAAAAAAAAAAAAAAAAAATATCGAAAGAGCATTGGTACTAAGTGTACTCATTCGTCAAGCGCGACGGATGTAGATAAGATTTAAAAGAAATATTTTTCTATTTAGTTTTCGTTGTTGTTTGTTCGAATTAAAAAACGAAGTAAAAAATCATCACACGTGACGCGTTACACGATTCGATCTATCGTCTATTATTTCAATTACATAATAAATTTTGTTTCCCCCCTAATCGATACTTCATACCCAACGTCACCGCGAAACAAGTAGCTTAAACCTTCCGTCGGATTCATAAAAAGAGCAATTACATGTAATTTCGTTCGAATCGAAACAAATGTGTTGTCAAGTTCTTTAAGAAATCACAAACTTTTATATCAAAAATAAAAAAAAATAATATATGTATCATACGAGTAAATAAATCAATTCGTAAAGATTTAATTCGTCAACGAAATGTTAACGACGATCGTTATAAATGAATATCGTTCCGATCATAACGCATACTTTGGAAAATCTTATTGACGGCGTAGAATATTGCAAGTATTGTCTTAACGATCGAAAGTTTATTTTCTAGAGAGAGAAAGAGAGAGAAGGGGGGGAGAGATTGGTAGGTAAGAAGTATTTGTATAGTCGTCGCGTAATAGTCAAGCGAATTCCCCCCTCGGTAGTTTATAACCCTTGCAAAGTGGCCACAGCCGGTCATCGATGAAGGAAACGAGAAGATTATGGATCACCCTTTAACTCGGCGAAAAAAAAAATCAAGAAAGGGGAGGCATATGCTCGAGTTTCTACGAAACATCGTAAAAGAGAACGTCTTCTGAAGCTGTAAGCGCGAAACAATTCTCTCCCTTTCTCTCTTTCTCTCCTTCTCTCTCTCTCTCTCTCTTTCTATCTATCTATCTGTCTATCTCTTTCGAGTTATCCCGAAGTGGAGACCGGTTACGAATTTAATAACACATTAGAACGCCTAATGAGTTGAGTAAACATTATATTCGTCCTTTCGGCTCTCTTCTTTCACGGGAGGAGGATCGAGATTCTCTCCCCTCTCCTTCCCCCGCCGCCGTTGCCGCCACTCAATAAAAAGAGGGAAAAAA